>JADRCD010195591.1:0-17017 GCA_019843815.1 Montemys delectorum | reverse complement strand
TGGGCCACGCCCAAAGAGCAACCGGTAGGATGGGCATGGAGGGAAGGGACCCGCAGACCCTCATTACTTGGCGGAGCCTAGGTCTGGCTTTGCGCATCCCCCGTTCTGCTTTGTGGTACACGGTAGCTACAGCGAAGGATAAGATACTAGTTTTGGCTTTAATAAAGTCTCTTGAGTTTAGATCATTATCTACTCTTGGACTTCCTACTCAGGCCTCTAGGAAATTCTAGGAACTTTGGGAACAGTGCCATTCCCCAAATACACAGGATTCCTGTAGTCAAAGAGATTATGGTTTGTTTTCAAAGAAAAACAACTAGGCTGAGTGCTTGTCTAGGATTCATGAAGCTCTGAGGTGGATCGTCAGTACCACCTAAACCTGGCATGTGTTGACATTACACACCTGCCTTGGCTGGTGGACGCAGAAGGATCTAAAGTACAAGATAAATAACAACTAGATAGCAAATTCGAGGCAAGCCTGGAGTACATGACACCATAGCTTATAAAAGAAAAAACAAAATCAGTGTAACTGAGAACTATATTGTGTGCTACCTGTTATAGGTGATATAAAACTTCAACTTCAGAGAAGAGAGAAATAAATACAGATTAAAATTATGGATGTACCTGTTGACACAAACAGAGGGTTTAGCTTTCTGCTTTTTTTGTCACATCCTCAAACCATAGAACTACTAAAAACTATTGCGTTTCCTCAGACAAGGGGAACTCTTGAAAGTTATTTTTCTGTTTGGACTACTCTAAGCTAGTCGTGAAACTTGAAATCTCCTTTCCCCCCCTTGACACTGAGGATTGAACCTCTCAATTCTGTTGCTAAACAAGTGGTCTACCATCCAAGTGTTTTCCTCCCTTTTTTTTCTTCCTTTTTTTTTTTTTTTTTTTTTTTTTTAGTTTTGGAAACACAGTCTCACCTAAGTTGCTCAGGCTGTCTGAGGTTTTAAATCCTGCCTTAGCCTCTCAGACTTCTGCTGGTGCCAGGCCTAGGTCTGGAATCCTTCAGTCTCAATTCCCCGCCCACTCCTCATTCCCACCAAGTTAGCATGGGCCCCTCTCATCTTTTGGCTGATGCTCTAGCTGTTTAAAGTTCAGTGTAAATCAAATGAAATTCTTCAGATAGTCTCGTCACATTCCAAAGACCTGTGTGGCCAGAGATGACCATGTTGGAGAGTCACACGGACACAGAATGTTTGCTCCTAGTTCTTAGCTGGGCCTCTCAGTTCTCCTCCACAAAACCTTACTCCTCACACAATGGTTGCTCATTAGGTAGTGGCCTATCTTAGCTTCACTTGGTGGCTGTTAAGCAAGGTCGTAACAATAGAAGTTGTGAGGCCCCTTCAAGCCTAGGTCTATAACTCAAACCCATTGTTTCTTCCTTTCTTTCTTCCCTTCTTCCTTCCTTTCTTTCTTTCATTTTTAAGATTTATTTATTTATCTATTATATATAAGTACACTGTAGCTGTCTTCAGACACACAGAAGAGGGCGTCTGATCTCATTATAGATGGTTGTAAGCCACCATGTGGTTGCTTGGATTTGAACTCAGGACCTTCAGAAGAGCAGTCAGTGCTCTTACCCACTGAGCCATCTTGCCAGCCCCTGATTTTTTTTTTTTTAATGGTTTTTTAAGACAGGGTTTCTCTGTGTAGCCCTGGCTGTCCTGGAACTCACTCTGTAGACAAGGCTGGCCTCGAACTCAGAAATCCGCCTGCCTCTGGCTCCCAAGTGCTGGGATTAAAGGTGTGCACCGCTACCACCTGGCCAGCCCTCGATTCTTAATGATCAGTTTAAGATACAGGACCAGCCTGGATTCCCTAAGACGAAAATAAGCTCCATCTCTTGATGAAGAAGTGGTGAGGTGACCCTGTTAAAGATCTGTGCTATGAGAGGGATTGCTGGGTCATCTTTGATCTCTTGCCCTAACACCCTTGAACTGAAGACCAGACCCCATAGCTTTGCAAATGCTAGGCAAGCACTACCATGGAGACACACCCTCAGCTAGGGCCATCCTTGGAATTAGTCTACCAAGTCAGGTATAAGATGAAAGAGTGTGGGGCTGGAGAGATGACTCAGTGGTAAGAGCACTGCTGCTCTTCCTAAGGACCTGAGTTCAAATCCCAGCAACCACACGGTGGCTCACAACCTCCGGTAAAGAGATCTGATGCCCTCTTCTCGTGTCTGAAGACAGCTACATACAGTGTGTTTGTTTGTTTGTTTATTTATTTATTTATTTTTTGTTTTTCAAGACAAGGTTTCTCTGTTTAGTCTTGGCTGTCCTGGAACTCAACTCTGTAGACCAGGTTGGCATTGAACTCAGAAATCCACCTGCCTCTGCTGGGATTAAAGTGCTGGGATTAAAGGCGTGTGCCACCACTGCCCGGTATACTTATTTATAATAATAAATAAATCTTTGGGCCAGATCGAGCACCGTCTACTGGAGCTAGCCGGTCTGACCGGAGCGAGCAGAGGTCCTAAAAGTCAATTCTCAACAACTAGATGAAGGCTCACATCTATCAGTACAGCTACAGTGTGTACTCGTATACATAAAATAAATAAATAAATCTTTAAAAAAGAAAGAAAGAATGAAAGCAACCTTGTCTTGAAAAGCCAAACCAAAACAATATTAGAAAATTTAAAAAAGATGAGAAAGTGTGTTAGTGAGAATGGGAAGAAAGGGATAGATGCGAGGCAAGATACTCAAAATTTGAGCCTGTGAACCGAGCAGCACTGTAGACGCAGCCTGATAACTCAGAATGCAGTGGGACAAGGGATCAGCCATCTTCTATGTTGCTCTGACAGAGTAGCCGACAAAGCACCTTAATAAAAAGAGTTGCTGAGTGTGATCTCACCCACCTTTCATCCCAGCACTTGGGAGACGCAGGTGGATCTTTGTGTGTTTGAAGCTGGCCTGGTCTACATAAGGAGACCCAGGCCAGCCAGGTACCCTGTCTCACAAAAGAGAGAGGGTTATTTTGGCTCGCATTTGAGTGTACAGTCTAGTGGTGAAGGCGTGCCAAGAAGTACTTGAGATGACTGGTCACATTACACCTGCAGTGAGGAAGCAGAGAGAAAGAGGGGCTGCTGCTCAGCTCTCTGGCTCATTTTTATTCAGTCTGGGACCCCACCCCGCAGAGTCTTGCAACCCACATTTAGAGTGGTCTTCTTACCTCAATGAACCCAATCTGGAAACTCCCTTTTCTGTGGCTGTCATCTTGACATCACTGATTATTAATTATTTGGAAGCCTTTATTGAAACAGTCCAAAGCTGTGTTAAAACAATCCAAAGCTGTGTTTGCATTCTATACTAACCACACAACATTATTAACGCTGGATTTGTGGTCATTGTATACCCTGAGCTCTTTGATTACATAGGGTGTGTCAACTCAAGTCTTGACTTGTTCGGTGGAGTTTTGTAAACCTAAAGTGGGATCACCAGAGGACGGTCTTTGATCTTTGGTGTCACTGTGGATTTAGAGCTTAGAATCTAATTTTCCCAAAATTCCTGCCCCATAGAAAAAGACATTTCAAACTAGAGAGCTAGTTCAGTCTGTAAGTGCTTGCTTTACAAGGGGGAGGACCTGAGTTCAATCCCTAGAACTCATGGGGAAAAGACCATATGTAGTGGCATGCAACTGCAATCTCAGAGCAGAGGCAGTAGAGACAGGCATATGCCTGGGACTCACTGGCCGGCCGGCCAGCTAGGTCTACGTGGCAAACTCCCAGCCAATGTGAAACCCTGTGCGGAAAACCAAGGTGGAGCCAGGCATGGTGGTACACGAACCTGCCAGCCAGAGGCGGGTGGATCTCTGCGAGTTCCAGGTCATCGGGTTCTACATAGCCCAGGTGCTGCAACAGAAGCAACAACAGCAAAAACAAACAAAACAAGTCCCCCAAACAAACAAAAAGTCCCATCAAGGAGGGAATGGTGCTTGGAAATGACAAACAGCATAAATTCATACAAAAATATGCATATATACATAACTATGAATATTTTAAAATAACAATAAAAACTTTAAAACCAATAGTCTGCACTTGGGAGCTAATGCTTATTGTGGCCTAACCCTGATTGCTAGATAAGCATGAGGCATAACAGCAGGGTACCAAAATAGTTGCAAGATGGGGAATAGGTCAACCAGTGTTCTAGTTTGGTTTCTGTTGCTGTGACAGACACTATGACCAAAAACAACTTGGAGAGAAAAGGTTTTATTTCATCTTACACTTTCATGTAACTGTCTATCACAGAGGGAAATCACAGCAGAAACCTCAAGGCAGGAACTGAAGCAAAGACCACAGAGGAACACTGGTTACTGGCTTGCTCCCCCAGGGCTCAGTCAGCTATTTTTTCTTTATACAGCTCAGGCATACTTGCCTAGGGTCAGCACTGCCCACAGTGGGCTGGGCCCTCCCACATCAGTCAGCAATCAAGAATATATCCTACAGACTTGCCACAAACCAGTCTGAGGGAAGCAATTCCCCAACTGAGGTTCTCCCTTCGCCGGTAGCTGTAGCTTGTGTCAAGTAAACAAAAACTAACCACCATACCCAGGAACAGAAATAAGTAAAATATTCTAAAAGAGCTCATTGGATAGGCTGAAGAGATGGCTCAGCCATTTAAGGCTGGACTCACAACCAAAAGGTCAAGTGCTCACCAGAGTACTTCAAATAATGTGGACCTGCTGTGGCTCAGTAGAAAACCACTGTAATTATTATTACCTGGTAAACAATTATTAACCTGGTAAACAGTAATCAGCAGAGATGCTGTGTGTGTGTGTGTGTGTGTGTGTGTGTGTGTGTGTGTGTGTGTGCCAGAAGAGGCTAAAAATGGGCATCTGGGAACTGGAGTTACATGCAATTAATTGTGAGCTGCCTGCCGTTGATGCTGAGAACTGAACTGTGGAAGTCAAAGGACATAGAGTCAGTTCCTACTTGCTGCTTGTCTCCCACGATGGCTTCTCCAGCCACCACATCCAGCCTTTTCACATGACTTCCAGGGACCAAGATAAGGTTTTCAGGCATGTGCAGTAAGCTCTTACTCACTGAGGCATATCACCAGGCTCCTTATGCACCGTTCTTGAAGACAGGGTCTCATGTAGCCCAAGTTAGGCCCATACTCAGTATACAGCTGAGGCTGACTTTGAACTTTTGACTCTTCTGCTGCCACCTCATTGAGCCCTGGGATTACAGAGGTGTACCACACACCCAGTTTATGCAATGCTGGTGAGGATAGAACCCAGAGCGTCCTGCAGTCTAAGCAGACACTCTATAAACTGAGCTACACCCACAACCCAAGTTGTTTCTTTTCCTTGGCCTGAATCTTAATCTACTCAACATTCAGTTAAATTTGAAGGCCTGAACTTTTGACAAGAAGCCAGTTGTAGGAGCTGGGGTATAGCTTAGTTAGAGTGGTGATGTCCTGGGGTCACTGCCTCCATAGTAAATTAGAAGCCAGCCCAAGCTACCCCAGATCCTGTATCAAAAAACCAACACAATATTCCTGCCAAAGGTCAGATCCTCAGGAAACAGCTTAGAGCATACCCAGCCAGTATGTTCTTTTTCTGACTCCCTCACTTCCTGTCTGTAGCTGGCATCTTGTTCCTGTGGTGAAAGGCCTTATGCCTGACTTTATCTTCCTTGGCCTCACAGTTTCTCCCACTCCACCATGTTTCCCCTGCGGCTGATAACAGGGCCCTTTGCTGGCTATCTCTCCCAACCTCCACAGCTCTTTTTGTTTTTGTTTGTTTGTTTGTTTTGATCAACCTCTTTTGCAGTACTCTGCCAACTACTTTGACATTTGAGACCATCAGGGGCTTGCCTTAGCTTTTTTCTCACCCTGCAAATTTGCCTATTCTTGTGACTTCTGTTTCTTATCTACAAATCATTAAAAGAGATGGTATTTGTGAGAACACCAGGCTCAAATAGACTGCCAATTAGACATTTCTGTTACAATGTTTCACAGGCACTTTATTCCAGAAGGGACCTGCACTCCATACTTGAAATGTTTCCTAACCTGACTCAAGGTGTCATTGTACTTTACATTGTTCAGTGGTATAGCTGATACTGTTGCGGGCAGGTCAGGCACAGCTCAACTTTACTGACAGTGTACTTTAAGGAGCCCCCTCAGTGGCTTGGGGCCTCTACTCAGGGGAGGCCAGGATTCTTGGTTAACTCTGAAGAAAAGAACTTTGGGGCAGGTCATGGTGATGTGAGGTCAAGGAGTTTATTGATTGGGAGAAAGTATATAGACACTCAAGGGGAGCCGAGTGTGGGCGTTAGGAGAGCAGTGCCTCTAAGTGTCTCAGCATCATCTATGTGAATGGTCCGGGGGCTTTTGAGTTGCCTTGTTTTAAGGAGGTAATCTATATCCAAAGGAGGAGGAAAACTATGTTGACCTACTTCTTTTCGTGGCAAAAGAATTTGGGGTTAGGGACTTATTGATAGCTCAGCCTTGATTTCGTGGGAATCCTTGTACATTAGCAGAATTAGACCCACTGATTTGACAAAGAACATTACACTGTGAAAACAGCAAGACAAAGTGTGTGGGCCCAGAGGAGTTAGTAATGCAAGAGTGACAGGGAGGTAAAGGCTAGCTAGAGGGTACCCTGGTTAGCGTTTGTCAACTTGACTCTGACGGGAGTCATCTGGAAAATGGGAACCTCATAAAGAAAATGTCTCCATCATGTTTGTTGTCTTACAGACAAGTCTGTGGGGCATTCTCCTGATTCATAATTTATGTGAGAGGGGCCCTTATCCACTGTGGGTAGTGCAATCCTGGGGCAGGACATCCTGCATTGTTTAAAAAGGCAACCTGAGTGAGCTATCAGGAGAAAACCAGTAAGTAGCATTAATCTTTGGGCTTTGACTCAGTTCCTCCCTCCTGCCCTGCCTGAGGTCCTTTCTTGGCTTCCTTTAGGGATGGACTGTGATCTGTAAGCCAAGTAAACTCTCTCTTCCCCAAGTTGATTTTGGTTTAGTCATTCATATATATATATATATATGAAATGTCACGCATCTATGTTTGCCTGGTGCCCATGTAGGGCAGAGGGGATGTTGGAGACTCTGGGACAAGAGTTAAAGATGGTTGTGAGCCACAATGTGGATGCAGGGTATTGAACTCAGATCCTCTGGAAGAACAACAGCCAGTGCTCTGAACCACCAAGCCATTTTTCCAAGTGCCTTGGTTATGACCTTTCTCAGGGCAACTGAAACTCCTGGCATGGAGGGGTCTGGGGGCTGCTTTTTATGTGGGAGTTTCATCACCTGTGTCTAGGAGTAAAAAAGAAGACCCAGAGCCCAAGAGTGTATAGCTCAGGGGGGTAGAGCACTTGGACATTCCCAGGACCACAAAAAAATCAAAATCAAAAGGAAGGTCAGAGTGCCCTTCTTGCATCTGCTGTTTTTCAAGTGCCTTTTGTTAAAAATAACCAGTGTGTCAAGGCAGCATATTTGATTCTCTACACCCCTCCGTCTAGTTACAAATATAACTTCTCATTTCTTCCTGCTTCTAGTCTTCCCTATATCCCAAAATAAGTCTGATCATCTCCAAACCCGCCCCATCCCCCGCTCCCTACCATAAGGATTTCCTATCTCCCCCACCTCATAAGTATCTTCCAAATGTCTTACCTGCCTTTCTAAGGCTCTCCCAGGTCTGGTCCTACCTGTTGGTTCAGCCCTGTTTACCTTTCTCACCTTTACAAGCAGCATCTCTCTGCTGTGTAGGACATCTCCATCTGTCAACCTCAGTGGCTTTATGTTTCTTTTCTTCTCTCCTAGGACCCTCCCTGTTTGTTTGTCTGCTTGTTTGAGATGGGTTCTCAGGTAGCCCAGGCTGGCCTCCTCTCCCCTCCCCTCCTTTCCTCCCTGTGCTCTTACATGAGCACAGTAAGAAAGCTGCCAGAAAGATAGCTCTCAAGAAAAGCTGTTTGCTGGCACCTTGACCATGGATGTCTAGCTTGTAAAATTGAGAGAACATAAATTTCTAGTGCTCTTGCCACACAGTCTGTGGAGTTTTATTATAGCAATTAGATGCAATGACTGTTCTATTTAAGTCTTGTGTCTCCCTGTAGGAAGGACCCAGGCATTCTCCGAGTTGCTCTATGAAAAGCATCAACTGTATAGAAGGAGAAGATTGAAAATATTGATTAAAACAGAATCCTTTATCCATGCTCCCCTTCTTCCTAAAATGCTTTCCCTTTATTCTTTTAGCAGTGGGGTTCTATTTGTCTTCTCAGCCTCAATGTCTGTGTGGTCCCCAGAATGCACCCTGTCCTACCTCATCTGAATGATTAGCCTCCCACCCCCACAAGAGCGCATAAGAGCAGTGAGCTCTTTCTTTCACACAGACATGGCAATTATAATTTCTTTTTCTTTTTTATTTATTTATTTTTATTTATTTTAGATTTATTTATTATTATATGTACACTGTAGCTGTCTTCAGACATACACAGAAGAAGGTGTCAGATCTCATTACAGATGGTTATGAACCACCATGTTGTTGCTGGGATTTGAACTCAGGACCTTCAGAAGAGCAGTCTCTTAACCACTGAGCTATCTCACCAGCCCATCTTTTTCTTTTTTAAAAACAAAACAAAACAAAACAAAACAAACTCCACTAGCCAGTCATGATTTCCCCATCACTTTGCACAGCTGGTGAGACATTAAAGATACACATGTTTTGGAACACCTGCTGGCTAAATGACGTGGATACTTGATTTTATCTCTGGTATTCTTTGTCTGCTTCCTTTGTTTGTTTGTTTGTTATAAATGTGTATTTTATTCTCCTGCTGTAATTGTTGTTTGGAGACTTACTGCCTCAGTCTGTTAACGTAGACCTACTCCTGGAAGCTTCTAGCCTCATACAATCTAATCTAGGCCTAGAGTGTTTTCTGCCTCTGACACTCCCTGCTGAGTAAGCTCACCTTTTCCTAGTTCTTTCTGAGGTCTGGCTGGTTCAACTCAGCTGTTCTGGCTCAAAACTTTCCACACTAACTGATTCCAACTGACTTCTTTGAATTTATCCTGAAATTGGCCTCGTACTACATTTGGCAATGTGTTCTAATCTTTTGGCTCTTTCTTATTCTCTGGCACGTTCTGTCTTCACCTGTGTCTAGCTTGTTCTTTGTCTGCAATCTGTCTCTCTAAAACTGTCCGGGTAAAACTGTCTCTCTCCTCTCTGCACTGTTCTCTAAAGTAGCTTCCCTTTCACCTCCCTTCTCATGAGAGTTGGGCATATTCCATTCTGTCAGATCTTTCTCTGGTTCTTCACTTTGTCTGCCACACAATTAGACATCACTTTCAAACATGGGTGCTTCCTTCTACAAACTAACTTTACCTCACTGTTTGAGTTTAAAGGTGTGTGCTATACTAAGGGCCTGTTTTCCAGCCAGAGGGATTAAAGGTATGTGCGAAGGGTTGAACCACACCACAACTAGAAGCAGGGTTTTTTTTTTTTTTTCAGCAAATAACACAATCTCAAGGTTCACAGTGTGATCAAACACTGCAACAGTTTGTTTGTTTATTCATTTGTTTTGAGTCTGAGTCTCACTCCGTAGCTCTGGATGTCTTGGAACTCAATATGTAGACCAGGCTGGCCTTGAACTCAGGGAGATCCCCCTGTCTCTGCCTCCCAGGTTCTGGGATTAAAGATGTGTCCCACACTGCTCAGCTTCTTTTCTATTCTAGATGCTATTTTGAACATTTTTTCTTCCTTCCTTCCTTCCTTCCTTCCTTCCTTCCTTCCTTCCTTCCTTCCTTTCCTCCTCCTCCTCCTCCTCCTCCTCCTCCTCCTCCTCCTCCTTCTTTCTTTTTTGGCATATAAGATCTGAAGGGATTTATAATGAAAGCAGTTTTCCCCTCCTTACTGCTTGAGAACCAGTTGCACAGTAATTACACAGACCAGGAATCGTTATGACCAGCCACCTACTTCAGAGGAATCAAGTGGTCATCAATATCCTTTATCCTATGCTATGGAGCCTGAGGGAGATAGCTCAGTTGGAGAAGTGTTTGCCTCCTAAGCATCAGGACTTTAATCTGGTGGTGTGAGTGCTGGGAAGGCAGAGGCAGGCAGAACCTAGGGCTTACCAGCCAGCCAGTCTGGCCTAAGCAGTCAGCTCTAGGCTCCCAAAAGTCCAAAGTCTCCAGTGGGAGGCTGGAGAAATGGCTCAGCCAATTCCCAGTACTCACATGGCAGCTCATAACTGTGTAATGCTGTCTTTTGGTATGTATATGTCCCAAATATCCATATACATAATAAAATACAAAAAGAAACAAAAATCCAAAGTAGCTAACTCCTGAGGAATGAAGCTCAAGGTTGACCTATGGCCTCTATATACATGCACACACACAAATTCACATTCTTACAGAGTCTACTCTTCACCTTAGATGGCACCAAGACTAGACTTAACCCAGAAATGAGCAAAAATAATATGACCATTCCAGATGTCACCTTTGTATTTATTTAAGTAGATTCAGAATCCATTTTGGTGGCTTTAGCATGATTTATTTATTTTTTTAAAGATTTATTTATTTATTGTATATAAGTACACTGTAGCTGTCTTCAGACACTTTTTCTTCTCTCTCCCGCCCCACTCACTCCGGCCTTGCTCACTCTGGCCCTGTTTAGCATGATTTATGATTCTCTGGATTATGGGGGAAAAATGAACTAGATATAGGCTTCAAAGACACAGCCTCTCATGGGAAGCAAAGGTCCTGAAGGAGAGTGGGAGGAAAGTAAGAGCCCTGTGGAGGAGTGTGGGCTGTAGGGGCCAGGGCCAGTGCTAGAAACAGAGGGGTAAAGCCTGGTGTGGCGATGCATGCCCAGACTTGAGAAGATGAGGCAGGAGGGAGGATCAGGGCTTCCAGGCCATCCTCAGCTGCTCAGTAAGCTCAAGCCCAGCTGCATGGCACTGCCTCAAAAAGACAAAAAACAGGGCAGGAGGAGAGATCTTGCAATGATGTCATCTCCAGCGACTGTGAAGTTTTCATACGAGGATAATTAACACAAAAAGTTAAAAAAATCAAATCAAATCAAGGTGGTGCCTGGTATGGGGGTTAGTCCAAAACTGAGTCTTGAGTGAAGTGAACCATAGTGTGTATGTGTGCTCCTTGACCTAAGGCTTATGTGACAAATGCACAGGTAAAGTATGAAATAAGGTTGGCTGGGCCATGGGCTGGACCAGCAGCTAACAGTACTTGCTACTCTTACAGAGGACCCACCTTTAACTTCAGTTCCAGGGTATTCAATGCCCTCTTTTGGCCTCCTTGAACACCATGCATACAAATACATGTAAGCAAAACATCCATACATATGAAATGAAAATAAATAAATCTTTAAGAATGGCAAGGACTAGAAGTAAGCTAGTTTGCTTGCTTGAAGTGAAGCCTTGTAAGCTTGGTTAAAATTATGGTGTTGGGGACAGTTGTTGAAAGTTTAAGCTCCAGGCTGATGACTCCAAAACAGACTCAGGGTGGTGGTGACTGACTTAGAAAATGAGTTTAGGAGAAAGGAATTCAAGGGAGATTACGTTAGCAGCTGAGGATTATGTGAATTGGAGGGGAGAAAGCCCAGTGTCTAGAAATGCCACAAAGAGAGAGATGACCAGGGAGGGAGCCTTGGCCATCCTGAATTCCCATTTTCCTAACATCCTAGCCAGTTTAATCTGAAAAAAAATGATTGGGAATCAAGACAATTGTGCATTATAAATTAAAGGGAATATACATATTATATATACATATATATATATATAATATATATAAAGGGAACATGTGCATGTGTGTGTGTTAATGAAAAGTATTGAGAAAGATTCTGAAAGCATCCAAGATCTAAACAGAAGGCTGTTTGGCGTGTATAGACTAAGAAGCAAAAATCTAAATGGAGTTATCTTACTGGCTAGCATCTTTTTTCTCTCCCTGAGACGGGGTCCATATGAGTAGATATCTGGTGAGTAGATGAAAACTCTCTGTATCATTTGCACATCCATGGTGAGTGCCGCTCTGTTCTCAGCAGCTAGGAAACGGAATCAGCCCAGACGTCCATCAACAGACGTCCATCAACCGATGAATGGCTCATGGACTTGTGATACATTACACAGTGGAATTTTATTCAGCTGTAAAGAAAAATGCAATAATGAACAGGAAAATGGATGGAACTGTAAACATATACTGAATGAGGTAACCCAGGCTTAAAGACAGACAAGGAATCCTAGCTTCAAAATTTGGGACTTGTATGTTTGAGTTGGAGTTTCTGTAGAGGTTAGGAAGCTAGAAAGGGGTCATGGGCGGGGCTTACAGGAGGGGGCAGTAGAAAATGTGTGATATAAAAGTAGAGAAGGGAATATTGAAGGTAGAAGGGTTAAGGGGATGGGAGTTGGGAAGCAGCAGAGAGGACGGAGCAGAGGGAGGATTAGAAACTAAGAATGGACAAAAAAAGTCACACAGAATCCTACGGTGAAAAAGTGTCTTTTAAGGCGGGCAGTGTGGCACACGCCTTTAATCCCAGCACTTGGGAGGCAGAGGCAGGCAGATTTCTGAGTTCGAGGCCAGCCTGGTCTACAGAGTGAGTTCCAGGACAGCCAGGGCTATACAGAGAAACCCTGTCTTGTAAAAACAAAACAAAACAAACAAACAAACAAACAAACAAAAGGAAAAAGTATCTTTTGTTCTGTTTCAATTGTCATTTCAGAGGCCTACCGCCTCTGTCTGCTTCCAGCCTCCATATCATCTAATCTAGGCCTAGAATGCTTTCAGCTTCTGAGACTTTCTGCTCAATAAGCTCACCTTTACTACCCTTTCCTGCTCTTGCTGGCTGATGCAACTCAGCTGTTCTGGCTCAAACTCCTCTCCGAGATGACTGATTCAATGTGACCTCTACCTACTGACCTTTCCCTCTTTTTCTCTCTCCTTCTCTCCCTCTCCTGAGCGGCTCTTCTTCCCAAACTAACTCTAGCAATCTTTTCTAATCTTCCAGCTTCTTCTCATTCTCTTGCTCATTCTGTCTTTACCTGTGTCTAGCTTGTTCTCTTTAATCTGTCTTTGTAAAACTCTCTCGGTAAAATTGCTTCCCCCTTTCTCTCTGCCGTTCTTCCCCCTCCCTCTCCCTCCCTCCCCCCCTCCCTCTCTCTCTCTCTCTCTCTCTCTCTCTCTCTCTCTCGGCTCTCCACTCCACGAACTCTCCTTTCCCATACTGCACTCTCTTCCTCCTGTGCTGTCTTTCTTCCCCCTAAGTAGCTTCCTATTCTCTCTTCTCATGAGAGTTTGGCAGATCCTAGTCTGTCAAATCTTTCTCTAATTCACAATTTTGTCTGCCACTCAATTAGACATCACTTTCAAACTTGGGGTGCTTCCTTCTACAAATTAACTTTACCTTCACTGTTTGGGATTAAAGGTTTGTACCAAGAGTTTGTCTATATTCTAGCCAGAGGGATTAAAGGTATATGCTAAGGGCTGAGCCACACCCTAACTAGACACAGGTTCAAATATCCTGTAACATAACTACCTTGTAAACTAATTTAAAAAAATTTAAAAAACATCTAAATCATCTAGGTGTTCTCAACGTCTCTTTTTTTCTTTATTTTTTCTTTTTTAAAAAAGATGTATTTATTTATTATACTTAAGTACACTGTAGCTGTCCCCAGACATCCCAGAAGAGAGCATCAGATCTCATTACAGATGGTTGTGAGCTACCATGTGGTTGCTGGGACCCGAACTTAGGACCTTTGGAAGAGCAGTCAGTGCTCTTAACCACTGAGCCATCTCTCTAGTCTCTGTTCTCAACTTCTTAATGCTGTGACCCTTTAACACAGCTCCTCATGTTGTGGTGATCTCAACCATAAAATTATTTTTGTTGCTACCTTATAACTATAATTTGCTACTGTTGTGAACTGTAATGTAATTAACTGTGTTCTCTGGTGGTTTCAGGCCACTCCTGTGAGAATCCTTTGACTCCAGAGGGGTCAAGACCCACAGGTTGAGAACCACTGA
This sequence comes from Montemys delectorum, assembly GCA_019843815.1. Lineage (NCBI taxonomy): Eukaryota > Metazoa > Chordata > Mammalia > Rodentia > Muridae > Montemys > Montemys delectorum. The sequence goes on along the minus strand of JADRCD010195591.1, from coordinate 3,036 downwards.
TCTAAAGCGATTTCTTTGAAGAGATTCTTTGCTTTTTCTTTGGTAGTTAGGTTCTAGGCACTTTAATTTAATTCTGCATAAACAGCCAAACAATGGAGTAAACACAGACACAATTGTATTCTCAGAGTCTCATTTAGCCCAGGATAGCCTTGAGCTACATTTATAACTGAGGCTGGTGTTGAACTCCTGATCTTTCTGCCTCACCCTCCCAAGTATTAGGATTACAAGTGTATGCTATTCCACTCATCTTGATATTCAAGTGTTTAGTGTTTACCATGGTTGGGTTGAATAGACTTTGTTATTTTCTTGGTGTTACAGATATGCTATTTGCAACCCAGGCACAGTGGGTGGACAAAGCCTGTAATCTCAGCACTTGGGGAGATGGAGACAGGAGGATCAGGGCTTCATGGTCATCCTCTGCTACAAAGACGTTTGATGCCAGCCAGGGCTACATTACACATTGCCTTTTAAAAAGTAAAAACCAGATGGCTTAGTAAGAGCACTTTCTCTGCAAGTCTGAGGACTTTACCTTGACTTTCCAGCACTCACACAAGAAGCTAAACTTGGCTGTGCATGTCTGTAACTGCAGCATCGAGTAGTGGAGACAGGCAGATCCTAAGAGAGTTCGCTGGCCAGCCAGTCTAGCCAAAATGGGCGGCCTCTGGTTCAGTGATAAATCCTATCTCAGGGCGAGAAGGCAGAGAGTGACAGAAGACACTTGACGTCATGTTCTGGTCCCTGCATGCACTCAACATGCACAAAGTGCAGGAAGAACACACACACACACACACACACACACACACACACACACATAGAGGAACACAGGGGAACACAGAGAGATAGATAAAAAATAAAACCAGAATAGAACAAAAACTCCCTCACAAATGTATACTTTGAATCATTGTGGACAAGTTAGATTTAAAATACACATCTTTTCCAGTATCTATGGGATTGGTTCACAGGTTCCATGGCCCAGGGTGGGTACCAACATCCACTGAAGTCCAAGTCTCTTATACAAAGAGGCATAAATGGTATAGTCTTTATATATAACCTAGGTATACAATCCATTATTCTTTAAACCATCTCTGCACTATTAGACTACTTAGTACAATGGAGATTCTGTGTGAATATTATGATGAGATAGAATGATGGGGTGGAAAGTTTGCATGTGTTCAGCCACTATCTATTTTTGTTGTTTGAGAAAGGGTCTCCTCGTGTAGTCTAGGCCTCTGGCTTTTGGTGATCTTCTGTGTTTAGATTTCATGAAATCCATAGTTGGAAAAGTAAGTCCACCTGCCTAAATTCTCCTAGGAACATTTAGGTCTTGTGACAACCAAATCCAGTGCTAAAATATACATGGGAATTGACAAATCTGCCTCCTTCATTTTGGAAAGACCGAGTCTTATCTGAAGTGCATCACTTTCAAAACTATACCCATCCAAGCCAGGCATGATGGACATACCTAATTCCAGCCCTCTCCAGGTTGATCCTGAGTTCAAGGCCAGCCTGGGTTACATGGTAAAACCCTGTCTCAAAAAATGAAATCAGCCAGGCAGTGGTGGTGCACGCCTTTAATCTCAGCACTTGGGAGGCAGAGGCAGGCAGGTGGATTTCTGAGTTCGAGGCCAGCCTGGTCTACAGAGTGAGTTCCAGGACAGCCAGGACTACACAGAGAAACCCTGTCTCAAAAAATCCAAAAAAAAAAAAAAAAAGAAAGAAATCAACCAAACAAATGAAAACTATCTCTGTCTAAGTTAAGAAACCAATTTTTGTGTTAACTCTGTATTAATTAATATGAAAATCATTGGAAAAACTCTGAAAGGAATTTGAAAAACTCTTCAATAATTTAATAAAATGTTTTCCATTTTTTTAACCCTCTTAATGTAAATGTGTGTGAGTTCCATGAAGGTTACATTTGGACCAGACACTCATCAGGACGTTCTTAAAACTGTCCTTTTCCAGTGAAAACACTTAAACAAATACTATGCACTGCTCAGGTAGGGAACATGAAGTGGGCTCCCTCACACTTTTAGATCTCACTTCCTTTAAACATAAACGTCCCATTCATCAACACAAAGCTATTGACTCTTTTCACAGTCATTGGGAGGGCATGGCCTGTTTGGCCAGAGAAGCTCCTTCAAAGAGCTAGTTGAGTACATACAACTCTGAGCTCCCTTCCTCTGCCTCTCTTCCCTGCCCTAGTTCTCGCTTCCTCCCTTCTCTCTCCTCCTCCCTCCCTCCCTCCTTTCCTTTCTCCCTTCATCACGCCTCATAACTGTGCCATCATCTCTCACTGGATGATGGTTAGCTGGGAAGCCGCTGCGTGTCTCCCATGTCTCCAGTGAGATCATGTGCCACCGAAGACCTCTTACGTCATGCAGATGTTATGAAATATCACATGTGATATGAAAGTTCAGGTTACATCACGAGTTCCAGTGTCAAAGCCACACATGCCTAACAGGTATGTGTCATCTGAGCCTGAAACAGTGACGACACTCAATGTTGTCCCCCAAACGGTTGAGCTGGAACATCTGTCTTCTTCTGATACTCCCTCGGGCCAGCAGCAGGTTGGACTTCTCCAACCAAGGTCTCACCAGTTAGTAAAATGAACACCCCACCCCTGCAGCTGTGTGTGTCATCTGAGCCCCGGATCACTGGAAGAAAGGAATCAGTTCCACCTGCTGGGACTTGATTCCTAGTCATTAAAGCCTGTTTTAAGGTCACACCTAATCACAGGACGGGACGTGGTACTAGTTCATCTGAAAAAGCAATGAATCATTTTCTGTTCATGTGACCACTGCACGCTCTACCAGAGCATTTACACTAGCCTCACATGTATTAAGAACTCTGGTTCACAGGAGCTCTGCTGTCAATAGCCAGAGACGCTTTCCAGCTGGCTCAGTCCTAAGTGTTTTTTACAGAAAGCTTCCAATATTACTACAGTTTTAAGACCTGTTTTACTAGTTTTTGATGCAATTAAAACATGAAATAGATAAGAGGATTTCTTTTTTTTTTTTTTTTTTTTTTTTTTTTTTT
>JADRCD010195590.1:0-12359 GCA_019843815.1 Montemys delectorum | reverse complement strand
GGAGTAGGTGTGTCACTGTGGATGTGGGCTTTAAGACCCTTATTCTAGCTGCCTGGAGGTCAGTATCCTCTGCTGGCAGCCTGCAAATGAAGATGTAGAACTTTCAGCTCCTCCTGCACCATGCCTGCCTGGATGCTGCCATGTTCCCACCTTGATGATAATGGTCTGAACCTCTGAACCTGTAAGCCAGCCCCAATAAAATGTTGTCCTTTGTAAGACTTGCCTTGGTCATGGTGTCTGCTCATAGAAGTAAAACCCTAACTAAGACATCTCCTAAACTTAGTTCATCACTGAAAGCAACTGAAAAGAGAGAACCTAGTGTGGCAATACCCATAAAGACATGGGAACTTCCTTTTCAAAGACAAAGAGCCAAAGCTAAGGTGCAGGAGTTACACTTATCCATGACGAAGTTAAGGATTTCATAGGAAGTCCACTGAAGTGCCCCAGCTGGGAAGACGCTTCCTGGGACTGCTTGCTTGGGTTGGGTTTTCTCAGTACCATCCTTTCTTTTAGGTTCTGGGCCTCCTGTCCTTCAGATCTTCCTTTCTTAGCATTAAAATACGTGAAACTTATTGACTCCTTGAGCCCTCCAGTGCACATGACAAAGTCCTGACCTGGAAGATGCCTGTTTTTGCAAACAGCCTTTGAAAAGGAAAATGAGCTGCCATCTTCATTATGGCCCGTGGTCCAGTCCGAGTTGTGTTTTATGGGAAGGAGTTTGGATTCTTTTAAATGATGGCCTGGCAGTGGCATTGGGAAGGACAGGCATCTCATCAAAGAGATGAGGGATGACCAGATATCACATCCAGAAGTTGTACAAAGAGTCCGTGTGTGGTGAGGAGAAGCCAGGTGGGAGGGGCAAGGGAGCTGCCCCGAAGAAGTCTGAGGGGAACCAGGTGAGTGAGGATCTTTCCTGGGAGTCAAGGATGTGTACAAGAGGATATACAAATGAGGCTGGTTGAGGTGGCTCAGTGGGTAAAGGTGCTTGCCGCCTGATGACCTGAGTGGGGTCCCCAGACCGACACTGTAGATGGAGAGAATTGACTCTTACAAGTTGTCTTTTGACTTCCCCGTGCCCGCTGTGGCACTTGCAACTACATACCTATGCCTCCCTCAAAAGTAAGTGTAGTTAAAAAAGAAAAAACAAGAAAAAGAAACGGAGAGGAAGTTTGGATACAGGCATGGGCTTATTGAGGTCGGAGTGTTGGCCCCACTGTGAGAAGAGACTTTCTGCCGCCACAGAGAGAAGCCTCAGGAGAAACGGCCCAGTTAAGGCTTTGCTCTTGGACTTCTGACCTTTAGAACTGTGAAGCCACAGATTTCTGTTAAATGAGGCAGCCGTTGATTGTGTGGTAGCCTGAATGGATGGATGGAAGTATGAATGAATGAACGAGTGAATGAATGAATGAATGAATATGCCAGGAGATGATGAGAGACATTGGATGAACAACTAGTGTTAAAAAGAAGAGGAAGAGAGATCTTAGTTTTAGGATCTCAGCCATCGGGTCTCCACACAGCTCTGCCCTGTTCACAGAAGCATGCAAACACAAACTTGCCTCCCACAGTCCCCCTCTTTCTGCTTATGGATTCTGTGCCCTTCCTGAGCAGTTATCTGTTTTTCTCTGAAGCAGTGTTTAGTCTTCCATGGAGAGAAAAGGAGGCCAGGAGGATTTATGGAGGCCTTGCTGGAACACAAATTCTGCTTTATTCAGACTGACATCATAATTGCACATGGATAAATCAGAGCAGAGTCCGGCCAGGGAAGCGCCTTTTTCCGAGGAATGCAGCTCTGCGGCTGGCCTGACAGTAGGTGATTGATTTAGCTGGGACTTAGGCAGAGACTGAAGGAAGCCACCTGCAGTGAGCTATAAGGAGCTTGTATGAATGCTGACTGGAGCCCTACTGGAGCCCCGTGTGGACTTAATCCTTCCTGTCCCGGAGCTATCCTGTCTGTCACTCCCCTGGGTCCTTGTCATATCTGCCTCCCAGTGTTGACTTCTATACCTACCCAGAACTGGGTGTCATTAATAGTTACTCAGTTAGGAGGTATGGATGATGGTCGCCGTGTGCCATAATTCCCCCGCGTCACTGGAGGGGAAGCTTCTTGCCTGGGATTTATCAGTTCTGGGACCCTCAGCTTAGCTGTGAGCGACAAGTAGGTTCAGCTGCACTTTGGCTTTTTAGCTGAGTTCTGGATCTCGGGCAGGTGGTGTGCTTAGAGAACAATTGATATGAACAAAGCCACATGGCTAGAACTTCCTTATAGTTTGCTGTAGTTGTCTGTGACCACAGTGGCTACTGAATACTAGAGATGAGCCAAGTATGAAAGATGTGCTTTTGAAGTGTAAAATACGTGTCAAAAGAGTTCCAAGGCTTTGTATGACAAAGAGCTTGTAAGATAGCTCATTAAGAATTCTGAATGCAGAGGCTGGAAGAAAATGACTGATCGGTACTTGTTGCTCTTGCAAAGGACCCAGGTTTGGCTCGTTGTCGCATCCACAGGGTAGCTCACAACTACCTGTAACTCCAATTTCAAGGGACCCCACACCCTTTTCTGACCTTAGGCACCAGTCATGCATGTGGTACACACACACACACACACACACACACACACACACACACACACACGCAGCACACAGAGCCTATCCCTGGGGTTCACTGGCTCACCTCTTGATGAGCTCTGGACCACTGAGAGATCCTACCTTGGAAAACAATGTAGCTGGCCCCTGTTTAGGTGACCTCTGCTCTCCACATGAAAACCCACACATGTGTATGCATACTCCAGCTTCCAGTGTGCACCCCTCCCACACACGTGCACTCTCTCACACACAAATGCAAACACATATAAAATGTTGAAGATGGTTTTGTTATACATCACTCTTTAAAAAAAAACTAAAAAAATGAGCAAGAGAAAGAGGAGCACGGCGGTCCGGGGCCGGGAGCACGGCGGGCCGGGGCTGGGAGCACGGCGGGCCGGGAGCACGGCGGGCCGGGAGGATGAGGGTAAGAAAACCAGCAAGTGGGTCCAGTCAGTAAGAGTGCTGGCCACGCCTGAGTCGGACCTCCGGGCTACATCAAAGGCCTCCACAAAGTTACCCTCTGCCCTTCACATGAAGGCTGTGAGATCCCTCCTCCTCCTCCTCATCATCTTAATAATAATAATATATGGGATGAACAGAATAAAGAAGTCCACATTTCACAATGACTATTATATAAAAGCATTTGAAGAATGAAAGCTATTTGAACAAAAGTGAGGGGGGGGGCAAACAAAAATTGATAGACTGTAGGTCATCAAAATAAGATGTGTTCCAAGAAAAATACAGTGGAGGGTACCCGATGATGGAGAATTTCAATTATCTTCTTAAGGGATCTTATTTAGAGATGTCCTATCTATCACCAGGGGTTAGGGACAACCCCTCAGCCTCCCTGTGTGGTGGAGGGAAACAGAGAAGGCCAGAGAGAGTGCTACACATGCAGCCTTCCTGGCAGGAGGCTAGCCCAGATGGAATGTTCTGGAAGAAGAAACTTGGTTGTGAGCAGGAGGAAGGAGGGAGGGATTTGGTGGCTGAAGCAATAGATGAGGACAACATAGAGTCTCAGAGAGCCCAGGGGACGGTGGTCACCGTCTTAGGGATGGTGTATAGGTAGTGTGGAGTGCAGGATGTTCACCTTGGGGTATCCTTGGGCAGTGGGGTTGCTGCTAATCTCAATGAGTGAGTTCAGTGGCCTGGGAACTGTAGCTCTGCAAAGCCCACCGATCGCCCTTTGCATTTCTTCGGTCTCTTTGCTTTCCACTCGTATAATCTAGGCTTCTCTGCTATAGCCATTGGCGTAGACTCTGGATCACATGAAGTCTGAGTCAGAAAAGAAAAGGAACAGAAATGAGTACTGGGAAGTGGATGGGGATCGAGAACGCAGTATTTTAGCTACGGTATTTATTTTCCAGAGGCCAAGCGTGGAGAATAGCCAGATAGATCACATGGCCTCCACAAAACGTGTATCATGAAAGAGAAATGATGTTCGCATCTCTCTTTCATCAGTACCTCACCTCCTGTAAGATGCCCCAGTTTCCTGAGTTCCTACTATGTGCATACTTGGGTTGACTTGGCATTCTTTTACAAGCACCATGCAGGCACCCATGTCTGTAGTCAGCAGCCTTTGCATGCTAGCTCCAGTTTGCTTTTCCCCTAGTCCAGCAGGATCTAGTTTCTTCTTTCCCACCAGCGGGGTGTGTTTCCAGGGTGATTTGTCCAATAAATTTGAGCCGGAGTGGAGTGTGTACAGAGTAACCCCAGGAAAGTAGCTTCCAAACTCTACAGGGTGGGCGTGGGGGGGGGGCTTCCCAACCCTGCACTGGCTGATTATTTTTTTCCTCCTTAAAATAGAGTTGAGGCTTTTGCTTTTGCCAGTGCCAGGTATGGCGGCTGTTGGGGAGATCGGTTCTAATGAACTCTGTGGTTTCATCTGAGTAAGGACGGTTTTTTCCCCACTCATTTTTAATACTGGGAGCGAAGACACTTATACCCCTCATTTACAAACGGATGAATTTTAGCTTGCAGCCACAGTGGGGGAAGGCCAGCAGGGAGCCAGGGGGTCAGGAGCAGTGGTGTTCAGCTACATAAACAGCAGCAATTAGTGGGTCCCTGTAAAAGACAGTCATGCGTGTTTGCTGTCTGGCATCTCTTTCTCTGGGAATCCGAGCGACACTGAAATGAATTATGAAGGCGGCAAAGGATCTTTTCTGCTTCCTGTTAAATAATTCTCATCCACACAGGGGCACGTTCCAGTCGGGTGCATGTACACACAGGTTCTGGGGAAGAAGGCATGAAGCCAATTGATTTTCAAAACTTCCCACCGGGTCATGCTATTCATGCCAGTGTTCAGTCCTTTTCTACTGAATTCTGGCTGGGGCTGGAGCTGGAGAGGCACAGCCTAAACCCCTTGTCACTTTCCTTTTCGACTTCTTTAGGCGGTGGGAGAGCTTCTTTTTTGCTGATTTCATGCTGCATGCTCACCCAGATTCTATTGTGTATAATGAAGTTTCCAAGGGCACTGCTATCAACTCATTAGCTTGCTTAGGGTTCATAAGAAGCCTAGGATGGACAGGGTAAACAGCCCCGGCCTTTGCTTTCTCATGGTCCAGGCCTTTGCTTTAAGTCTAGGCGCAGATGGCTGTCTCCTTGTGTGTCCTTACATGGCCTCCCTTTGACTGTCCTGACGGGGATGATGATGTTGTAAAGAGACATCAGTGCCCCTCCTTTTGGTGAGCAGCCGATTTCCACAATAGTTTCCTCCACACTGGCATCTCCCCAGGAGTCTTAGGCTGAGAAAAGGGGAAATGTGCAGGCATGTGCCAGCCAGAGGGGAAGCTTGTCTCCTAGAAAGAGACTTCACGCATCTGACTATGAATCAGACCCTTAAAGGAGAGACCCTGAGCTGCGAAAGGGATGGCCCAGGAGTGGGTGGGACACCTCATGAGGGAGGAGGGGCTTTGGAGGGCACAAGGGGGCAGGATGGGAACAATGAGGGTCTCTCTGGCATGGGGGGGGGGATTCCTGGAGCTCCTGTGTTATTGCTGGTGATGTGAATTTTCTTGTGACTCATCCTCAGATCTCACTATTCAGCTGCAGGAAGGATAGCTGGGTCCACACGTGAACTCGGCAGTGGTCCCTAGTCTCTCTGGTAATACTCATCCAGAGCTGATCTGCTCCCTGTACCCACTTTCTAGAATGAACCTCTCTCCTAAGTGAATGGCTGCTGCAGAGCCGCAGAGCACACACCTACTTGGGAAAAGTCTGGGCGGGGTCATCTGTCTGTCTATCCTTCCCCTATTCCCTCCTCACGTCTCTAGTCGAGAGCATGTTTATCGAGCCCCTTTTCTATTATTCTGTTTTCTATTGACACAGCTGGGCACTGGGCACATGGAGATTGGTGCTAGGTATGGGCTCTAGAAGTGGGTTCTAGGGAAAGGTGAGCTCTGCAGAAGGGTGAGAGAGGACTCAAGTAGAATTGACCTCAGAGCCTGGGAGGGGCAGAGGTGGGAATATTGTGGACCTTAAAAGGAGGTATCTTTATTGAAGTCCAGTGACTTATGTGGAAAGTAGACCTAATTAAGTGGGTTGTGAGTGTTTTGGTGGGGTTGTAGCAGTAAATAGGCTTCAGGGGACACTCTCGGGATGGGGTGTCCTTTACAGGGGGCTCTGTGACATCCTCATCACAGTCATTCACCAGCTTAGTCTATGTCCACAGTTTGTATCCACTATTCCCATATCCAACGATGCAGCAAAGGTATTGTTCTTCTCTGTTACAGTTTAGGAAGTTGGGAACTCAAATGCTTATCTTTCCTCCAGGAAATCATAGAGATGACCAAGAACATACTAGCTGCCTGTGGAGTGTTGGTGGAATTTTTCCATTCTTCAGTCTACCCATCCACTATCCATCCATCCACCCATCCACCTATCTGCCCATCAATCCATCTACCATCCATTTGCCTATCTATCCATCTGCCCATCTGCTCATCCATCCATCCATCCATCCATCCATCCATCCATCCATCCACCCATCCATCCACCTATCTGTCAATCCATCCATCTACCCATCTATCCATTTGCCTATCTATCCATCTGCCCATCCATCCATCCATCCATCCATCCATCCATCCATCCATCCATCTGCCCACAAACACCTTTTGGAGCATCCCTTCATCCATGCTCACATTCCATTTTCCCTCATTATTAGTTCTTGCTGACCCTAAGGACTTTACTAAGTGCTAGAAGGCCAAACACAATTTCTGCACCCCCCCCTCTTTCATGTGTGTGTATTTCAGTCCCTCTTTCCCTCTCTCCCTGTCCCTCCCCCACCTCTGTGTGTGTGTGGCTTGGAAATGTTGGGAGGAGAGCCTAACCTGAGTCTGTGAGTGGAGTGGGAGTTGGGAGTGAAGTGTGTGTGGGAGGAGTTTCCAGGCCAGGGTGAGTGGGGACCAGAGCCAGAGATGAGGATATGATCAGTGTGACCTAGGTCAGTGTGGTGGTGAGGGGTGGAGGGAGGGGGACTTAGGAGGTGGAGCTGGCAGGCCTCGATGATTAATTAGGGATGGAGAGTTAGGGATGGAAGGGAGAGTGGAGAGAGAAGTGGAGGAGGCTGCCAGTTGGAACAGCCTGTGGATCGTGGAAGATACACAGAGGTGACAGACAGTGTTGAGTGGCCTTTGGATGATCCACACACAGATGGCCGCAAGCACATTATAGCTCATGTGAAGCAGGGTGGTGCTGTCAGTCAGCGCCTGGGAACATCATTAGACCCAGGGCAGCAGAGGAAGGGCACATGCACCTCTCTTAGGTGAGAAAAGTGACCTGAGACCCCAGGTCCACAGACCCGAGGCTCCGGTGGGAGGAGAAGCAGGAGCTGCTGTACCTGGGGGAAGAGGAAGTAGAGCCTGAGACAATTGGGACCCTAGCTTAGGTCCCTAATGCACTAGGGACTGGACAGGGAAAGTTGCAGAGATGGATCGCAAGGGCTTCCTGCCTCCTGTTTTTTATCTTCTCTTGAGTAAAACACAAAAGCCATGACAGGAATCTGGCAACTGTGCCATCAAGGGTTCATTTGTCTCTCCAGTATCCCAGATGCAGGTGTTATAATTCCTTTTCCATTATCCAAAAGATCGAGGAAGTCTTGAGAGGCCCAAGCCACTGGCTGGTACGGTCTGAAGTTCTGAAGTCTTGTGCCCAGCTTGGATCCTGATTGTGGCCAGTGCTGATCCTGTGTTGCCTGTGGCACGCAAGCTGAGGACAGGAGAGGAGCTTTGAGACCTGCCTCTGTCTTGGTGACTGAGCCCTAGGTCCCTGTTCTTACTGTGGGATGTAGGCCTCGTTCTCACCCTGTAGTGAGATGTTTGGTGCCCCATTTGTCTCCTCGGGTCCCATAACAGTATCCCATAGACTATGTAGCTTACATGACACACACTTATTTTCTTGTGGTTCTAGAAGATTAAGATTGGAAGTGCTGACAGATTTCACCTCAAGCCTGTCTCTCTCTTTGCCATGTCCTCCCGTGGCCTTTTCTGTATATAACTAAAAAAGAGACACAACTTGACCTTCTGTTCTGTTTTCATACAGACCAGCAGCACAGGGTTAGCATCCTGCACCTGTGACTGGGCTGTACTTGTAACCTCCTCTTTCAAAGTCCTGCCTCCAAATATAGTCAGGCTGAAGTCAAGGCCTCAACTTACGCATTTAAGGAAGGATAATTTATTTTATAAGAGTTCGTAATTTCAAACCACTGCAGATAATCTGAACCCCTTCCTACACACAAGCTCGAGAAGCCGTGATTCAGTTATGTTGTCTAGTTGTTACCTGCAACAGTATCCAGTGAGTGTTAATGCCGAATGCCTGTTCATTAAAGCACGGAATATTAATTTCAGTTTAGCAGATAATATCCACTAAGAAACCAAAGTGCTCTGAACAGAAAGCTTTTTGGTGGCTCATTTCCACATTCAAAAGAAACCTCGTTGCTAGGGCCTCTGTTCCCTGAGAAGGTAGACCCTTTTATACATTACAATACAAAAATGCTTTGAAAGCGCGAACCCTGGAAACCCGGCCTCTACTGTGAAATGTGTGAAATGTGTGTACGCTTCTGTGATGTTGAAAGGAGTCTACTTTTCTTTCAGCCACACAGAAGACTCATTTAATACCCGAGTTTCCTGTTTAGCCAGTCGGCATATCATTCTGGATCTGGCTTCAGAAGGATGAGTTTTAAAGACTGTCCAGAACCCTGGAGAAAGGGCTGAGTATTAGCTGAAATGAGCCTGGGCTGGTAGACCTCTGCCTTGGGACTGACAAGCAATGATACCATTTTGGGGAATTTGAAACACGTAGAGGAGGCTTGTGTTCCTTGTCTGTGGGTCGGGGTAGTGAGTGTCGTTCCATTGGCTGACTGGAGCGTTCTCATTCTATAGGGCAAGCCGTCGAAAGGAACGGGTGGTGATAATGACATAATGTAAGGAGTACTCATTAGTGCAGGGCACAGTGCTAAGTCCTTCCCTGCTGTCTTGTTCTGGAGAGCCACAGGGCCATTCCATGCAAGGCAAAACCTCTTGTGTTCCTTTAGGTCTTCCTGTTTTAATTAATTAATTAATTAATTAATTAATTAAATCTCAGTGGACTTCTGTTCTTCTTAGAGGACTCATCTCATTATTTAAATGAGGTTTCCGTCTTGGGTCGTCTTGGGTCGGCTCCCGGTTTGTTTGGACAGAGAGAGAGGAAGGGTGGTGGGGACCACACTCTGATGAGTGCAGAAGTTGGTACTGAACCTGCTTTCAGTTGCTGTGTGTTAGACCTGTACATGGCTCTGCCACTTGGCATGCTGGAAATATGGGGTGACCTTTGAACATAGATTCCTCTTTTCATTTTTAAAGTTTTGTTTTATGCGTATGGCTGTGTGGCCTGCAGGTATGCCTGTGCACCATGTATGTGCCTGCTGCCTGCAGAGGCCAGCAGAAGCTGTCCTATCCCCTGGGATTGGATTGGCCCAGAGTGGGTTTGTGAGCTATCATGTGGGTGCTGGGAATCAAACCTTAATCACAGAAACATCTTCTAGACCAGAGTAGACACTTTTATAAAATTCTCAGAGCCTTGCAACTCAGATCTTTGCTTTCAGTGATCTCAGAGAACTGGTTCTCTTGATATTCTCGGGGAGACATGTGGGCCTACATTGTCCCCTTTCCAACCTTCTCCACACTTCCCAACATGGAAGAACTAAAAGCCAACCCTACCCCCATTGGGAGCTCCTACACAGCATTGCCACAGCACTGACCTCAGTGCCTTTGCAGCACTAGTCTCCGACACCAGCGTCCTCTCTCCCATGGTGCCAAATCTGCTTATTTTACAGTTTTTTGGTGACATATTTTTCCTCTGAAACTCTTTTACCTGGAGGGAGAGGGAGTTATAGACATTTTGCTGTAGATTTTCCCTGATTTCCATCCTAGTAAACCCCAGGCCTCTCTGTGTTGATCACTGATTGCTTTTCCCTTAATCCCTGTTCAGTTCCCACTTCGGTTGTTGTACACACAGTTGACTAAATGGTTCTGTGTGATCAGAGTGGCGTCCCATGTTTAAGCATTTTCACTGTGGAGACAAAATGGAAATGAGACTGTCCTTTTGAAGACTGAGAGGGAGCTCAATAGGCAGCCCTCTCTCCCTGAGGTAGCTTTAACCCTTTGGGACATTCTCACAGGGCTGCTGGGTAACTAGACAGGAAGTAAGACATCACAAGCTGGTGACATATGATGTTAGTTTCCTGGGCTACTATGACAAATGGCTCCTGACTTGGCTTGAAAAAACAGGAAATTATTCTCCAGTACTTGAGATCCAAAGTCCAAAATCAACTTTATCTGTTCTAAAATCAAGAAGACAATGGGACCACATTCCCTCCCAGCACCTTTGGGAAGGGCTTGACTTTGTTCTGCTCTCTGGTGGCTTACTAACCGTGGTCTCCTTGTTCATGTTGCCACCTTCTTTGTTCACTTGTCTGATCTTTTTCATCCTCCGAGGTTACCTGTGATGATCTTTGGGACTCACTCCATTGATGCAAGGGAACCTTCCCATCTCAAGACCGTATCATCATGTCCCAAAAGACCCCTGTCTTAATTAGACAACATTTACAGATTCCAGTGCTTGGAGTAGGAACCAGTGTTTGGGACTCCAGTTCCGCAGTTACCATGTACCTCTGTGAGGCAGCTCAAGGGCGGGGCTGAGGGGTTGGGTCCAGGGGAAGTCCTAGGGCTCCCTGCAGTGAGTCATACCATTGCATTTTTTCCTCTTCCAAGGAGTTGAGAGAGCTGGAGAGGGTTAGGAAATGTACACATTCTTTGGCTTGTGTTGATTGACTTTAGGATTATTTCACAAAGTGGATCAGCATTCAATAAAAACATATACCTCGCCATTTTGCATTTGGGTCATTTCCTGAGCAGGCAGTATGTGATGCAGTACCCCCCCTGTTCAGTGTTGGTGAGCATGACCGTCCATTTTGACGTCATGCTGACTCCCAAGCCAGGAGGGATGGTGTATTAGGAGGGTATGCCAGGGTTTACCAGGATATAGACCCACAATACAAAGAGGAGCTGTGATGGTGAATGTTCGTTGTCGACTGATGGAATCCAGAATTACCTGAGAGACTGACCCTCTGACCTTGCCTGTGGGAGATCATATGAGCTGTCAGGGGTTGCTGGGATTGCAGGAAAGGAAAGAAGTGAGATGGGTTCAGATAGAAGGTGGCCTTGCCTATGGCTGGCAAGGAGACGGTCATGGAGCCTGGAAACGTACTCTTAAAAGCTTGTATCACATAAAGGTCCCTCCTCCTCCTCTGGGTAGTTATTAGTGCCTTGTGACTGCTGTAACAAGGTCTCACAGTTCTGGGCACCAGCAGTTTGATATCAAAGCCCTGGCGAAGCCTTCTGCCTCTCCAAGGCCCCTCTGTTTCTCTCTCTCCTGGTTTCTGGCAGTTGCTCGTGTTCTTGGCTTGTGGCCCCATCTCTCTAAACTCCTTCCGTCCTTCTCTGCTGAGCCACCTACCAGTTTCTCTCTGCCTCCACTGCACAGAACACTTCGTAGGGTGTATAGGCCCACTCTGGTGCCTCAGGTTAGTCTCCTTATATTCCTTAATCATGTCTACAGAGTCTCTTTTCCAAAATAAAGTCACATTGATATGATTCAGGGATTAGCACTTAATGTCTTTGGATGGTCATTATTCAGCCCAGGACAAGCAGTTAATGAGTGAAATAAATCATCTCAACAGTAACTGGGTGCTGTTTTTTTTTTTTTTTTTAAGGTCATATTGTTGCTAGCTTTTTAGACTACCATTTGTCTGTGGCACTTTCAAGGCCTCGTTGCCAAAGGGCTTTAAAACAAAACAGGCCAGCACTCAGCTGTGGATTTCAGCATCTGTCCATCCCCCAAAAGATAGATCTGTCTATGTAATAGACATACAAATATGTACATGCATATATGAGTGTGCATAGGGTTCACATGTGTGTGCGCAAATCTGCATGGAGATCACTAGTCAACCATGGCTGTCACTCCTTAGATCTTATCCCCTTTGGTTTTTGAGACAAGTTCTCGTAGTTGCCTGGAACTTGCCAAGTAGGCAAGCCTGACTAGCCAGAGAGCCCTTTGGGATCCATCTGTCTCTCTGCTTCCCTGTTGATAGGATTACAAGCATGCACCACCATGCCTGGCTCCCCTCCCCCTCCCCACAAGGGTTCTGGAGATTGAACCCAAGTCCTCAGTTTACAAAGCAAATGCCATTTTTCCAGTCCCAGAAACACACACACACACACACACACACACACACACACACACACACAC
>JADRCD010195589.1:0-11980 GCA_019843815.1 Montemys delectorum | reverse complement strand
TTTGCTTACCTGCTTATTGCTATGGGGAAGGGATGAAATTGTCTTTTTTTTTTTTATTATGATATCAAGAAAGTAAGGAACAACTGAGGGAAGAAACATAAGTTTGCTATCCAGCTATGGATTTCATGGATGTAAGGCACATCTCTGATATCTGCTTTTTAAACCTATTTTCCCCCTCATGCTTCTGCACAGTATACTGTTTGGCTCTAAGGCTGCTGTCCTGCTAACAGTAAGAATAAACTCATTTAAACTAAATTTGAGTTGAGTTTAAGTCTTCGGTCTTTCCCAGTGGATTTGGAAGCCATAACAGGACTCCTGGGGGGAAATTTCAGTTTCTTAGGGATCATTGCTTCAATGCTGATTGCTGAAGGAAGGGGATCGCGTCTCTGGACCTTATCTCCAGAGTGTCTCCTCTCCTGCCGGAACTGTTAGGAGGCATTTCATCACATTAGTTTTCTGATCTATATTTTAAAAAAAGTGTCTTCCCCATCTCGAAGTGCTTCCCACAATCTAACAGTTCTGCTCTTTAACCCTCCTCTAAAACTTTGTGGCCTCTGTGCTATTGACCCTAGAGCTGGAGGCTAACACTCGCCCCACGGTAATTCCTCCCGTTCTCCAGTTAGTTGTGATTACTTTAGGTAAGGAGGCTCCAAACTACGACAGAAGTTGCTTTTTTATAATTATTTTGTTATCTTTTTAAATACTTTATTTTTAAGCTGGATGGTGGTGGTATAGTCCTTTAATTCTAGAGCTTGGGAGGCAGAGGCAGGAGGATCTCTGAGTTCGAGGCCAGCCTGGTCTACAGAGCTAGTTCCAGGACAGCCAGGGCTGTTTCACAGAGAGATCCTGTTTCTGGGATGTGTGTGTGTTGGGGGGAGGGGTGGACCAAAAAGAAAGATTATTTTTATTTTTAGTTATGGGAGGAGAGGGCTGTGCAAGAATGCTCAACAGTTTAGTGTTACAGTGTTCTTGCAGAGGACCTGATTTTAGTTCCCAGGACTCACGTGAGGCGGCTCACGTAGCCTGTAACTCCAGCTCCGGGGGAGCCAGTGCCCTCCTCTGGCTTCCACAGGCACTGTGCTCCTATGCATAGCTCCCTTCCCTAGCCCCTCTTATTATTTTTAAAATTACATCTATCTATAATCTATCTATCTGTTTATCTGCTATCTATCTATCTATCTATCTATCTATCTATCTATCTATCTATCTATCTATCTATCATCTACTGTCTGTCTATCTATCTCTGTATCTATCTATCTATCTGTCTATCTGCTATCTATCTATCATCTACTGTCTGTCTATCTATCTCTGTATCTCTGTATCTATCTATCTATCTGTCTATCTGCTATCTATCTATCTATCTATTATCTACTATGTATCTCTGTATCTATCATCTACTGTCTGCCTATCTATCTCTGTATCTCTGTATCTCTGTATCTCTGTATCTATCTATCTATCTATCTATCTATCTATCTATCTATCTATCTGTCTACCTACCTATCCACCTTTCAGTCACACACAGAATGTAGAAGTCAGAGGTCAGCATCAGGCATCTTCTGGTTGCTCCCCTACCCTTATATTGAACCTGGTTCTGCACTTGGCCAGTGAGCTCCAGGGATCTACTAGTCTCTACTTCCCCAGGGCTGAGGTTTACAGACATGTGCCTCTGCTCTCAGCTTGTTACTTATTTATTTAAGTGCAATTTTAAACTCATCCTTTGAGAATTTCATGTGTGTTACATAGTGTATTTTTATCATATTCACCCTTCATTTACCCTGTAACTCTTCTTGGTTCCTTCTGTCAACTTTATGTCCTTGCAATGGTTTTTTTTGTTTTGTTTTGTTTTGTTTTTAATAACTCACTGCGTCTAAGTAGTGCTGCCTATACGCCCATAGGTGTGAGGTCATCTAATGGAGCATGGTCATTTTATAAGGACCACACCCCTAAAGAAAACTGATCATCCCTTCCTAGCAGCCAGCTCCACAGCTAGGAGTGGAGGCTCATGCATTCCTCCCCTGGGCATGATGCATTGTTGACTAGTTTGATCTTGCTTTGCTAACCATGGCTGCTGTTAGTTTATCAGTGCATGGCCCTATCATGTCCAGGAGACACTATTTTGCACGGGTCTTCCCTGGTCTGTCTCGTAAAGTCTTTCTGTCCTTTGCTCCACAGTGTTCCCTGAGCCTTGATGGAACGAAGTGTAATAGACATGCCCAAATTATGGCTAAACACTCCACAAACACTTACTCTTTGAACCTTAACTGTTGTGAGTCTCTAAATCAACCACTGTCTAGTACACTGTCTAGAAAAAAGGAGGCAGTCCAGAGAGAAAGAGAGAGAGAGAGAGAGAGAGAGAGAGAGAGAGAGAGAGAGAGAGAGGGAGAGAGAGAGAAGAGATGTAGAGACTGGCCATGGCCACATGGAGAGAGGGAGGAAGGGAATGGGGAGAGAGGGGGAACGAAGGGGCAAGAGGCAAGGGAGAGAAGCATGAGTAAGAGAGAGAGGAGGGGGCAAGCAGCCCCTTTTTATAGTGGGCTGGGCTACCTTATTGTTCCCAGGGGCGGGGCATACCTGGTTGTAGTGAGATAGCTATAGGGGTGGAGCACGGCCAGAATATCAGGAGATTGGAGTATTGTCTACGTGATAGATAGCCACAGGATAATGGAGTGAGAGCTCGAGGTGTCAGCAGCCTAATGTCTAGGGGTGTAGCTCGCTGTTCCATTTCCTTCTGCAGAACGTGCATGAGCCTTAAATCCAATCAGAAAGTGATTGACTACCCCTGCTGCATCCATGCCACTGTTTCAAAACTAAGTACAAACTGTGACTTGTGGGGTTTCCAACTGGGTAATACTGTTAGCAACTTTTCTCCCTAAGCAGCTAGGATAACACCATTTGGTATTATGAAAGCTCTGCAGCCTAGAAGAGCTTCAAGACGAGTAACTGCTTTTTTATGTACGCGATGGGGAGGGATGTCAGGTCCTAATTCTTGAGTGACAGATACCTTACCAGTTGAGCCTCTTCCCAGCCATTATTGAATTGCTTGATTTATTTTTTTCTTGTACTGGAAACATTACAACTACATTCTTATTAGTTTTACTGTTAGGGCAAATGGCTAGTTGGGTAATAAAATAAATATTCCATCAGTTTCTTTTTCCTTTTTGATGATTGAATAAATATATACAACAGATTGTAGTCATACTCCCCCCATTACCCTCGTTTATCCTCTTCCTGCTTCTGATGATCCCTTCTTCTTTACAACTAGTCCCTCTCCTACTTTCACATCTCACGTGCATGAGCAAGTGTTTGTGTGTGTGCACGAGCATGTGCAGGAGCCGAACTTTTGTACAAGCAGCCATAGTTGGTGGTATATGTTCATGACTGCAACAGGTGAGTCTTATCATAGCACACATCCCATCCTCCATACTCCATCCTTACATTCTCTCTGCCCTCTCCTGTGTGGTGTTTCCTGAGCCTCAAAGAGACTGATAGAGGCATCCCATTTGGGGCTGAGTATGGCATTTTGCCTGGTTTTGAGAATCGACACCGACCATTATCATCTCTCACAGAAGGAAGCATCTCCCACCAAGGCTGATCGTAACACTGGTCTATGGATAGAAACATCAATACTTAGAAGGCAGTTTAACTCCATGTCCATTTAACAAAGCATCAGTAGGTTCAGCCCTAAGGCCTGGTTTACAATACCAGATTTACAATACCAGCTATAAATTTCTTTCTGTGGAGCAAGCCTCGGGTCCAACCAGAAGGCAGTTCATTGGTCACCCACAAAGCAGTCATGCCACGATTGCAGCGAAGGTTGGTTGGTGTTGTAACCCTTATCCACAGCTGCAAAAGACTGCTGAGGACTCTTCTCCTCTGAGAGCCCACACAGCACTTGCCAAAGCTGTTACCGGCAGGGAGAGAATCTGGCTCAGTTCCAGCCTGATTCCTCTGAGTCCTGAATCCAAAATATGCTATTTCTTCAGTAGTAGGTCTTGCCATCCAGGTCTGGTGGGCATCCAAGTACAAAGACAATAGCCTATGCTGAATCAGGAGCTGCTGTGTTTTCCCAGGCCAATGACTCTTAGGATGATTTTCCACACTGTGTACTGGGATTTTTTTTTTTAATTTAAAACCTACAGCTTCAATATATATTTGAGTGCATGTTTATACATAATACAACGTGATTAGAATAATATTGTATATGGGGGCTGGGACTTTTCTTATTATTATAAAAGAAGTGTTCTCCCCTCTCTGTACCATTGATGGCTTACATCTCTGAGAAAAGTGTCACCTCTGTTCATAAGAGGGAGGAGCCTAAGCTAAATCTAAGTAAGCCTTAATCTTAAACCTCTCTTCTAAACTACACGTTCTTGCCACTGGGTCTTAGGAAGATGTGAAATGGCAGTGAATCTTTATTTGATTGGATCCATTAGGACTTTTGCTTTGGGAGCCAGAGAGATGGCTCAGCAGTTAAGAGCACTCGCTATTCTTGCAGAGGAGCTGAGTTCAATTCCCAGCACCCACAACCATCCATAGGCACACACAAGGTACACATATATAAATGCAAGGAAAACATTCTTACACATACAAAAATAAAATAAACTGCTGGGCAGTGGTGGCACACGCCT
Organism: Montemys delectorum; assembly: GCA_019843815.1. NCBI lineage: Eukaryota > Metazoa > Chordata > Mammalia > Rodentia > Muridae > Montemys > Montemys delectorum. Next base: position 7,352 of record JADRCD010195589.1, on the reverse strand, counting down.
TTAATCCCAGCATTTGGGAGGCAGAGACAGGTGGATTTCTGAGTTCGAGGCCAGCCTGGTCTACAGAGTGAGTTGTAGGACAGCCCGGGCTACACAGAGAAACCCTGTCTCGAAAAACAAACAAACAAACAAACAAACAAATAAATGAATAATAAATCTTAAAAAAAACTTTGCTTTAAAATGTCATGTGTATGTTTTGCCTACATTTATGTTTGTGTTCCATCTCCATGCTTGGTGCTCAAGGATGACAAAGGACATTGAATCCTCTGGAACTATAGCTATGGATAGTTAAAAGCCATGATGTGGATGTTGGAAACTGAATCCAAGTTTCTTGCAGGAACAGCAGTGCTCTTTACCACTGAGCCATCTCTCCGGCGCTCATTAAGGCTTTAAATAAGAATAAACCTTTTAAAAGTTTGATTACTTAGTATAATATCTTAAACTTATTTCTCACGAATTTTATATGGAAATATACAATGTATTTTGATCATACTCCTCACCTACTTTCCTCTCCAACTCTTCCAGGATTCTCCACTCTACTCCACGAGAACATAACTTTGTAATGACTCTAATATATTTCATGATTTGCATTGTCTCTTGCTAACATCTCCCTTTTTCTTCAATTACAGAGTACCACTTTGCTCTAGGTAACAGCTAAAGGGCTGTGCACTTCTGTGTGCCTTGCAATCAGATATGATCATGTTTCTGACCTCTGGACAATAGCATAAGTTTCAGAACACTTATGATCTAAGGCTCCAGTAGCCATCTTGACCCTTATATTGACCTCACAAGTGGAAGACGATATTGGATGTTGTCATCCGGATCATTCTCTTGGAATCCCTTTATGCAGCCTAATAAATGAAAAGCTATATTGTTCAGTGAAAATCAAGTCAAAATGCCAAACGTTTATTTCATTTGAACTTGACCGTTTCTATGATCTATATGAAAAATGAAAGATTAACGGTAGCTGTGGCTGGTGAGATCACTCAGCAGGTAAGATCGATAAGATCACTCACTACTCTTGCAGAAGATCCAGGTCTGCTTTCTGGCACCCACATGGCAGTTCCCAACCACCTGGAAACTCACACATACTTGAGACCATGTTGCAGGAGCCTTCATAGCACTGTTGTCTGAGTAGCTGAATAAGTAGGAAAATTGCTTAATGACATATATTTACAGATTGGACTATAAGACAAACACAATAAATAAGAACCTCAACACCAACAACAGTATGAATTAATTCTAGAAATTTGGTGGTCATTAAAAAATAAAAGACATAAAGTATGCTTTTTAATTAAAATGTCTGTAAAGCGGAACAAAAGATTAAAAATCAAGAACGCAGTTACTTGAGGTTTTGGATTATTTCTAAGAAATGTAAGAGAAGTGACCTACTAATAGCGTGGCTGCTATTTCTCTGGCTTTGTTAGTTCTGCCATCCACCTAAAAAAATGTATCATGAGTCTGCACAAATATCTTCAGAAACTAATTTATGAAGATAAAGTGCCCTGGTACTAAAATCTGACCAAAAAAAAAAACCTCTAAAAGTAAATTATAGATTAAGATCTTTCATAAACACAGTTGTAAATAATCTTAATGTTTTCCTGGGGAAGTCAGGCAGGCCTATCAGCATAGTTCCCAAGGAGGTAGAGAGTGTGCATCTGTGTAAAAAAGCCTTAACAACCACAACAACAACAACAACTACAACAGCAACAACAACAAAGTTAAAAACTGTAAGAACCAAGGGTGGGAGATGGTTCAATGCTTAAGAGCACTGGCTGCTCTTCTGGAGGACCAGGGTTCAATCCCCAGTACCCACATGACAGCTCACAATCATCTGTAACTCTAGTCTCAGAGAATTCAATGTCCTCTTTTAGCATCTGAGTTCACAGCACATGCATATTATACAAATACACAGGCAGAGCAACCATACATACAAAATAACAAAATTGAAAAAAAATCCCAAACAACTGTGATATTGTTATAAAAACAACTATAAGACTCAATAAACAAAGTTAATAAAGTAGAGACTCACAAAGTTACTTGGGATGTTAAACAGTATTTTTTTTAAAAAAAAATCAATTGCATTTTTTCTATATTAAAATTAAAAACTGGAAATTGGAACAAAATATCATTTATAACAACATCAAAAATACAGACCATGATGTTCCCGAAATAGCACAGTGCTTAAGAATCCTTACTGCTCTTACAGGGAACCCATGTTCAGTTCCTGGCACTCACAGAAGCTGGCAAACACCTGGAACTGGCCTCTGGGAGCTTCTGGATTCATGTAGCACACATGAACTTCTATAGGCACACATACATACTTTGTAGACAAATCTTATAAGGAGCAAAGATCACTCTGTATTTAAGTAAGGGGTTTATATATTCAAAATTACAAAATTTTACTGAGAGAAATGAAAGAATGCCAAATGAAATAGAAAACCGTACTATGATTATGAGTCAGAAGTCTTAGTATTATAGATTTATTAGCCCTTCTTCAAATCCATCTGCTGACTCAATGAAAATAAAGAATATCTCTTAGTATTTACATCAATACTCCCTTACTTTTGGTATTTCAGTTTTAGAAGTTCTTCAAGTCAGGTACTTCTCTTCAAGAGCTCCGTTACCTTTCCATGTGAATTTTAGAATCCATCTGTGAAAGCCCTTCCCCCACTAAGATACCTTTTAAAGGTACTTGCCACCAAGCCTGGTTACATGAGTTAGATTCCTTGCATGCACAAGGTAGAAGGAAAGAATTGAATAAGTGTGGAATCATTTATAAAGCACATCTTAAAGGTTTTTGGGAGGCAGCCAAGAACCCTGGCTTGTGCTGTTTTGGGGGTCATCTGCCCCCCCCCCCAACCAACGACTCATGAGAACATATTCTATGCCTGGCACTGGGGTAAATTTTTAATAACCTATGGCTTCTAGTAGCAGTGGTATCCACTCATGCAGTGGATAACTCAATTCAAACTCCAAAACTGAACTATGTTTGTGTCAGCCATTGCATTGGTAAACTTTGATATGCAATGTACAGATTCACTTGGGCACAGGCAACTGTTAGCAATCGGAAGTGGTTTTCACTGAAAGAATGTTCTCATCTTCAAGCAGGAACTACTGTGTATAGGAAGAGAAAGCAGAAAGCACTCTCAACATTTCTGTAGTCCAGTGTTCCTCAGCCTTCCTAATGCTGTGACCCTTTAACACAGTTCCTCGTGTTGTGCTGGGCCCAAAGTATAAAATTATTTTTGTTGCTACTTCATAACTGCAATCTTGCTATTGCTATAGGTCATAATGTAATGTTTGATATGGAGGATATCTGCTCTGCGATGCCTATAGGGGTCCTGACCCGAAGGCTGAGAACCACTGCTTTAGTCAACTCTTTCCTGGCAGACTAAGACACTATGTCCTAGGGGAGTGGAGGGATGTGCGTTGGGAGACATTCGAAGCCACACTTCTCTAACAACATTGCCTGCTTGCCTCATTCAGTGCTGATTGGTATGGAGTTCTCAGGGCCGGATGTGATGGCTCATGCCTGTGAACCCCTGCACTTGGGAGACTGAAGCAGAAGGACTGAGAAATCCAGGGCTGTGGTTCTCTGAAGACAGATGTGGTCATCTTAACTTTTTTTGTTTTGTTCTGTTCTCATAACTCACCATCCTAGGCAGGTAAATACATTGAGATACAGGAAAAATAAAGGTAGTTTAATTTGGCTCTCTCCCTTTAAAAAATGCCAATCTATTTTTAAAAGAAGAATTTATTCTTATCTTCAAATTATGTGTGGGCAGAGGTGAGGGAGGGGTGTGTGCATGTGTGTACATGTGACCCTGAAGGCCAAATGCTTGGATCCTCCTGCACTTGGAGTTATAGGTGCTTGTGAGCCTTGCTGGGAATTGAACTTGCATTCTCTGTAAGAGCGGTGTGTGTTCCTAACTACTGAGCCAGATCTCTAGCTCCCCTTTGTTTTAATTGCTGAGCCAACACTCTTGGTTCCTTGTCCTTGTTTTTAATGACATATTAAAGGAAATACATACCTTCAAATTAAAAAAATAATGATTTTAATTGTCATGGTGTGGGGTAAGTGCTTAGTAGAGAAGGGAAGGATGAATTTATATATGAATATGTAGGGATAAACATAATATATACAGGACTCGTCACCACCTGGAGTTTAGGACACCCATTGAAGGCTTGGAGCATAACCTATGGGTAAAGGAGAATTCTTGATTCAGTCTCACAGTGAATAATAGATGTAGTTGATAAATCTATTTCTTGTGTTAGCTTTTGATACTTTTTTTTAAGATGATGAATGTAAAAACATTTTCTTGGGATAGTCAGGTGATAAAGTTTATGTACATAGATTTTTGATAGTCTAGCTTAATCTGGCAATAAAAAAATGGAGTAGTTAGCGCCATCATATCTCTTAGACTTTTAACTAAACACAGAGAGTAACCCCATGTTGGGTTTTTTGAAGGGAGTTGCTGGATGCTGCTAGACTCTCAGAAAAGTCTTCTCTTTTACAGAGAAGACTTTACAACTTGGGAGCCAGAAGGTCAAGGTTTCCCATAGCAACTGAGGAGCCCATGAAAAACATCACAAGGAAGGAAGGCATGCCTCTCCCAAGCACAGCCAAGCCATTAGAATTTGTGTTTAGCGGAGGCTACAAAATTCCCCTCATATAGAACAATATGAGTATTTCAAGTTAGGCCATGACAACCTGAGAGAAACCTCTGTAGGATCTGGACAGACAGTCTAGTTCTAGGAAGAATGGCTTCTTCCTGGGCTCCTGGAATACACACACACACACACACACACACACACACACACACACACACACACACACACACACACACTCCTCAGAAGACTGTAGGCAACAAAGAATTATGCATCTTGACCAATAGATATGGTATCTGTCCCGTCCGAGGTCAGTTCTCTTTGTTTTTTAGCTCCTCCAGGTTAGTGCTATGCGCATGCGCACTCAGGGTGACTACTTAAAATCGTGACTTGATATTGTTGAAACGGCTCCTCCTCGCTGATTTTAGTGGTGGAGTTAGACTGCAGATTTTGCAGTTCTGCCCAGGGGACCCTACATGAAATTCTTGTACGGCTTAGTTCACATACCCAGGGAACAGGAAGGATTTATTCCTCCTATTAGCTAGACTCAGAAAGGATATTAAGGGATATTCTTGATTGACTGATTGCCTGATGGCGTTAACTAGAGGATTCAGATTCAGAAAAAGCTGTTCTTACGAGATGTAGTGATTACTTTCTGATTGCCGCGACTGAACATCTGACATAGCCGACTTGAAGGGACAGGGGGACTGTTTTGGTTCAGCTCATCTTTGTGGGGAAGCCTTGGGGGGTGGGGGATGGATCCGGCTCCTGGACATGGCGGCTCATATGCTGCTTGCTCATATCTTGGTAGATGAGGAAGCCCAGAGAGGGGTGTATTAGCTGGCTTTCTCCTCTTTCCCATTTTTTAAATTCAGATTGTGACTCCAACCTATGAGATGGTGACACATTCAATATGAGTTTTCCCCCACTCAGTTACGATATCACAGACATACCCAGAAGTAAACTTCAGGAATAGCCAAGATATTTCCTAATCCAATGAAGCTGGCCATCAAAATTAACCACCATGGGGATCTTTCATAATGTAAGTTATACCAGGCAGTTATTCAATCCACAATGTTTCATGCCTCCCCACTACTCTTTGGTGAAACAAAAATTCTTGACTTGACCCTTTGGGTTTGTGTACTCTGGCCATACCATCTATCTAGTTATTCCATTTGCCACATTAGACCACCATCATCTTTACTACAAAAGGACTTTTACCCAGCTATTCCTGCTGTTCAGGATGCCCAACACCTGGCTAAGTCTTGTCTTTGTGGTCTTAGGTTAAGTCCCCTCCTAACCCTTCCTCTCCCCAGTTAGAGTCTCCATATGCTCTCTCTCTCTCACACTTTACTATTCCTTTATAACCTTCACCATGGTATTAATGATTTAAATAATTACTCAAACAGAGTATAACAGTTTGCCAGTAGATGGCAAGTTCCAGGAGGTCAGAGACCTGCTGTGCTCAGAGCCCAGGGGTCATGTGGCAGGAGTTCTGTAGAGTTCTTGAGTATCAGGTTATTAATTCTTATAAGTATGGCTGTCCCATGAGGCACTGTGCTTGGAATATTCATTAACTTCCGTGTACAGAGTCGATTCTAATCATCACATTAGAATGGAAGTTATAGCTGACTTTCTTTCCTACCTAGCATGCCTTCTATTATGCCATTCACACTGGGTAAGGAACCTGCTTGTTACTACAAGAGGAAGGGATGCTGACTCTGCAGATAGAAGACAAGAGCCAGCAGGAGATCTGGAACAGCAGCCTCTCAGTTGGAAGATAGCCTTGCGTGTTCTGAAAGGCTGGGGAGGGAGTTAAAGGCCTATTAAGGACCTTCATCACTCAGGAAACATTCAAACCAAAAACAACTAGCAGCAGCCTAGTGGTCCTTCCCATCTCTAGGCAACCATAGGCCAGAGACTGCCTCTTGCTGAGCTTCTCCAGGCCTGGGGAACTCCCTGTGGAGTAGCATCCCTAGAGGAAGAAGAAATCAAGTGGTACAGAAACCTGGTAATGGAAGATGCAATTGATTTTCACACTAATGAGGAAAAAGCAAAACAAAATAACTTTTGTTTTTTTGGTTTTTTGAGACAGGGTTTCTCTATGTAGCCCTGGCTGTCCTGGAACTCACTCTGTAGACCAGGCTGGCCTTGATCTCAGAAATCCACCTGCCTCTCAAGTACTGGGATTAAAGGCGTGCGCCACCACCGCCCGGCTACAAAATAACTCTTAAGTTATGATCTTCCTGCTTGTCTACAAACTCTGAATTTCATAAGTAATAAATGCTAATTTATTTGTGCATAGACTAATCTAGAAGGAAATAAACTGTATGTATGTATGTATGTATGTATGTATGTATGTATGTATGCCTGTGGGAAGAAGGGGCCCGTCTGTGTTTAAAAGCTCAGGATCACAGTGTCAAGAGATGGGTTTGGGTCCATGGCATTGGTCTACTGAATCTAGTTTCTTCCCCTTGCCTGAGTCCTTAGTTTTCTCCCCTGAAATGCCAGGTGTACCTAGGATAACAACTCAGATACTATACTTAGTGCAGTATTCTAAAGGGAACTGGAAAGATTGGAAGGGAACAAACCATAAAGTACAGAGGACAAGAGGGAAAGAGTACTAACTATCAGAAGCTAAGAGGATTAAATAGCATTAGTTGTAAGTGATAGAAAACCCTTTAATCCCAGCACTTGGGAGGCAGAGGCAAGAGAATTTCTGAGTTCAAGGCCAGCCTGGT
>JADRCD010195587.1:0-16753 GCA_019843815.1 Montemys delectorum | reverse complement strand
CCTCCCTTTTCAGTTAAATAGCTCCGTGTGCTTCTGTACTCTAAAAACCCACCCATTTCCAAATTGTTTTAGTTGTGTATTGCATGCTGCATATTATATTCATAATCTTTTGTGGTTACTATATCCTTTTTTTTTGCCAAAAAATTTTATTGTTGTGAAATAAACCTAATATAAAATTTATCCTTTGAATCATTTTAGATGCACAGCTCAGTGGCATGTGCGATCAATGCTCCGAGCCACTGCTACGGTCTGTTCTATGGTGCTCTTCCTCTTGTAAAAACACAACTGTTAGCTGGGCAGTGGTGGCGCATGTCTTTAATTCCAGCACTCGGGAGGCAGAGGCAGGTGGATCTCTGAGTTCAAGGCCAGCCTGGTCCACAGAGTGAGTTCCAGGACAGCCAGGGCTATACAGAGAAACCCTGTCTTGGACCACCCCCCCAAAAAAAACAACAAAAAAAACTCGAAAAGCCCACACAACTGTTTCCACTAAGCAGTGATTCTCAACTTCTTTTGATCTCAGCAATCACCGTTTTACATACATTAGAGAGAATTATTTTTTAAAGTTTCATTTATTAGTGTGTTGGTGCACTCCTGTGTGTGTATGCGTGTGGGTTTCATGGTGCACATGTGTGTTCCTGGGCTTGTACTCAGGTTGACAAACTTACAAAGCAAGTAGTGTTGCCTGCTGATCATATTACAGGGCCCTACTCACTGTCTTCAAGCACCCCACACAGAAGCAGAATCTTAGCATGTTGATCTTGGCAAAGTGGCTTATATCACTTAGCACATGTCCTCAGTATTCAGGATGCTGAACTTGGTGTCAAGTTCCCCCCCTCCCCAAGAGCCATCCAAGAGCAGTGTACATGCTCTGTAAGCACTCTACACGGAGTTGTACTCCAACCCTCAAATCCTTAAAGGTTCATTCCTCCCTCCCTTCCTCCCTCTTTACTCCCATCTTCCCTTTCTTCTTCCCTTTCTCCCTCCCTCTATCTCCTCCCACCCTTCCTTCCTGTCTTAGTCAGGGTTCCTATTCTTGCACAAACATCATGACCAAGAAGCAAGTTGGGGAGGAAAGGGTTTATTCAGCTTACACTTCGACACTGCTGTTCATCACCAAAGGAAGTCGGGACTGGAACTCAAGCAGGTCTGGAAGCAGGAGCTGATGCAGAGGCCATGGAGAGATGTTTCTTACTGGCTTGCTTCCCCTGGCTTGCTCAGCTTGCTTTTTTTTTTTTTTTTTTTATAGAACCCAAGATGACCAGCCCAGGGATGGCACCACCCACAATTGGGCCCTCCTACCCTTGATCACTAATTGAGAAAATGCCCCACAGCTGGATCTATTGGAGGCATTTCCTCAAGGGAGGCTCTTTTCTCTGTGATAACTCCAGCTTGTGTCAAGTTGACACATAAAACCAGCCAATATACTTCCTTTCCTTTTCAGACAAATTCTTACTGTGTAGGTCCTGGTTGACCTGGAACTCACTGTTTAGAACAGGCTGGCCTTGAACTTAGAGATCTGTCTGCCTCTGCCTCCTGAGCGATGGGATTAAGGACCCCATCATGCCAGGCTGTTTCCTTTCTCTTTAAAAATCTGTCTTACAGTCTGTCATGTGACTTTATTGGCTTATGTAGTCTGCTGATGGGCATTTGAGGGCTCCCTTGTTTTATATATTTTAGATAGTATGGACGTGAACATAGGTGCACAGATGTCTCTCAAGTTCCTATCTTGAAATCTTCTGAGAACACAGGATTGTTGGATCTCATTGTTACCTGAATTCTAACTTTTCTGGGAATTTCCGCCTGTTCTCACTATGACTAGACCACTTCACAGTCTTTTCAGTAGGAGATTGTGTTCAAAATGTAAAATACAGTATCAATATAATTAAAAGGATAGATAGCCCACAGAGCATATTCTATGATGGCGACAGCATGAAGTTAGAAGTCAGTCACTAAAGGAAAATGGGAAATTTTACAAATTTGTAGAAGTTTAAGCATGATCTGGAGCAACCAGTGGATCAAAGAAGAAATCACAGGGGAATCTGGAAAAGATCTAGAGATAAATGGAGATAAAAACAGACATACTAAAGCTTATGGGATATCACAAACTCAACGCCAAAATGAAATTTACGGAACAGACTTCTACATCCAATCATAAGACGGAGGGCTGGGGATGAGGCTCAGTTAGTCTGTCGCTTGCCTGCCATCAAAGAGGCTCTGGGTTCAGTCCCCAGCATCACGTAGACTAGGCGCCCGGGTGCATCTCTGTAATCTTGGTACTTGAGAAGCAGGAGGGTCAGAAGCTTGAGGTCATTCTTGGCTACATAGTAAGTTCAAGACCAGCCTGGGCTACCTGAGATCCTGTCTTAAGAAGAGAAGTAAAAGCCGGGCAGTGGTGGCGCACCCTTTAATCCCAGCACTTGGGAGGCAGAGGCAGGTGGATCTCTGAGTTCAAGGCCAGCCTGGTCTACAGAGTGAGTTCCAGGACAGCCAGGGCTACACAGAGAAACCCTGTCTCAAAAACCAAAAAAAAAAAAAAAAAAAAAAGAACAAGAAGAAGAGAAATAAAGAAAGAGAGCTTTTAAATCAACAACTTAATTTTCAACTCCAGGAACTAGAAAAGGAACAAGCAAACCCCCAGGGGAGCAGAGGAAGGAAATGATAGCTGTGGGAGTGCAGAGGTCAGAGAGCAGGAAAGCAGCATCGAAGAGCATCCCCGAGACGAAAGCCAGGTCTCGGAAATAAAATACAACCAACAAAACCTTCACTCAGTGCTTCTCAGCTTTCCTAATGATGCAGCCCTTTACTACAGTTCCTCGTGTTACAGTGACCCCCCCCCAACCGTAAGATTATTTTTGTTAATACTTCATAACTGTAATTTTGTTGGTTATAAATCACAATATAAACACCTGTGTTTTCTGAAGGTCTTAGGTGACCCCTGTGAAAAGGTTATTTGACTCTCAAAGGGGTTGTAACCCACAGGTTGATTCTTTTAACTGGATGAGAGAGAAGAGAGAGAGAGAGAGAGAGAGAGAGAGAGAGAGAGAGAGAGAGAGAGAATCTAAAAATCAGAAATAGAAATTGATAGACCAGGCATAGTGGTGTACACCTTTATTCCCAGCACTTGGGAGGCAGAGGCAGGCTGATCTCTCTGAGTTCCAGGCCATCCTGGTCCACAAAGTGAGTTCTAGGACAGCCAGAGCTATGTAGAGATCCTGTCACAGAAAAAGAGCAAATGAAAGGAAGGAAGGAAGAAAGGGAGGGAGGAAGGAAAGAAGGAAGGAAGGAAGGAAGGAAGGAAGGAAGGAGATGAGACACCACCGTGATTTCACAGGGAAGCAGGTAAAAGAGTGTTATGAACAGTCGGTGCCAATGGTGGGTCACACATGTGGTGGACAAATTGCTAGAAACTCAAAATCCTCCAATCATAAAAAAAAAAGAAAGAAAGAAAATTAGAGCAGGCTTATGATCAGTAAGGAAATTGAATCTCTGATAAAAAAATAAATCTTCCAATAAAGAAAAATCCTGAGCCTGATGGTTTATCAGTGGACTGCAACATATGCCTAGAGAAAAACTAACACCAAATCTTTCTAAAACTTTTTTTTTTTAAAATTCAAAACTCTTCTTCATATTATGAAGCCAACATACCTTCAAGCTAAGGCCTGACAAAACCATAAGAACACCATGGTGGGATGTCCAAGGGTGGCACCATCCACCATGGGCTGGGCCCTCCCCACTTGATCACTAATTGAGAAAATGCCTTACAGCTGGATCTCATGGAGGCCTTTCCTCAAGGGAGGCTCCTTTCTCTGTGATAACTCCAGCTTGTGTCAAGTTGACACACACAACCAGCCAGCACAGGGGAACTGAACCCAGGGACTCTTTCATGATAGACAGATAAACATTGAGGTGCTTCCCACCACCCCAGCTCCTTACCATTGACATTGACGCAGAACAAGCACTTGACAAAATAACATCCTCTCACGATAAAACACTCAAAAAAAAAAAAAAGAATCAATGGAAACTACCTCAATGTAATCAAAGCCGTGCAAGCAGAACACACAGCAAGCACCATACTCAACCGGCCGTAGTAGGCTTTCTCACTAAGATCAGCAACACCTTGTGAGTGACCAAAGCCTACAAGTTCTATTGCACATGGAGGTTCTGACAGAGCAATTAAGTGAGAAAAACGAAGACATGCAAACTAGAAAGGAGGAAAGAAAAACTGTCTTTACTAACAGATGATGGGACCTTAAGGTAGAAAATCCTCAGGACTATACACAAAACGTTGTTGGAATGAATGTATTCAGCAAAGTTGCCATCTGGGATGCAGCTGCAACCCCATACACAATAAGGACAAACCGAAAAGAAAACTATGGACATAATTTCACTGACAATAGCATCAAGAAAACAAGATGAGCTACCTAGTGACCCAGGCCTGCAATACCAGCTACTAGGGAGGCTGAGGCAGGAGGATCTTTAGTTCAAGGCCTCTCATGTCTCAGAAGAAAAGGTAAAAGAGGGCTAGAGATACAGCTCAGTAGTGGTAGAGCATTTGTTTAACCCGTTTGAGGCCAGCGGCCTAATGCGTGGTACGGCAATCCCAACTAACCCCAAAATCTTTTGAAGTTTACCGTAGAGGAGAAAGACATGTATAATGAGAACCATAAATTTGTTGACCAAAATTAAAGGAGATAAAAACACCAACCAAATATATTTCACACTAATGAACTGAAAGGCTTCATACTGTTAAGATGTCAAAATTACCAAACGCAATCCACAAGCTTAAGGCAATCCTCATCTAAATCTCAATAATAAAGTCTGCAGAAATAACCTATCTGAAAATTCCCCTGTGGGCACTCCAGGTGCCTCAGTAGCCAAACCAGTCTTGAAAAAGAAGCGAAGTTGAAGGGCTTAAGTGTTTCAGCTTCAGAACTTAATGCAAAGCTACAGTAATCAGGCCTGTGTGAGACTGGCAGAAAGACTGAGATAGCTTCACGGAGTGGGAGAGAGCCCAGCTCCTGGGTAGAGCGGTCTGTCTGAGTCTGTCAGGTCGAGAGAGAGTTGATCTGTCATGGTGAGCTGCTGCTTATTCATGTCTGTCCCACTTTGCACCTGCTCTTGAAGAGGAGACATGACAGTGCTTGCACATTGGTGTACATGTGGCTCTAGGTTAGCCCTACAGGCTCTTCTATGTCCAAGACCTGTCAAAAGCATTTTTACTGGCCGGGCGGTGGTGGCACATGCCTTTAATCCCAGCACTTGGGAGGCAGAGGCAGGTGGATTTCTGAGTTCAAGGCCAGCCTGGTCTACAGAGTGAGTTCTAGGATAGCCAGGGTTACACAGAGAAACCCTGTCTTGAAAAACCAAGAACCAAACCAAACCAAAACATTTTTACCCTTCTGGAGTTTTTTTAAAGTGTCCATAATTTTAGTTAAACCCTCTTCCAAACATGATTAGAGCAATTATCATCATTGACATTGTTTTATCTCATTTAAATATATATATTTAAAAACAATTTTTCATGTTTGCTCTTGTTTTTTACATCTGCTTTTTCTTTTTAAAATTTATTTATTTATTCTATATAAATACACTGTAGCTGTCTTCAGACACAACAGAAGAGGGCGCCAGATCTCATTTCAGATGGTTGTGAGCCATTATGTGGTTGCTGGGATTTGAACTCATGACCTCTGGAAGAACAGTCAGTGCTCTTAACCATTGAGCCATCTCTCCAGCCCTCTTTTTTCTTTTTTGAAGTATCTTCTTTATGAGTTCTTTCAATGAAGGTCAACTGTGTGTAAGTCCTTTCAGTATATGTGAAAAAGACTTTATTTTACATTTAATATGGTAACAAATGAAGTTTATTCTCCATTAGAAAACAAACAAACCAAAAAACCAAACTTCAACACTTAAAAGGTTTTGTTCCATGCTTTTCTGGCCTTTTTCCTGTTTGTGAGAGGCTGCCTATTCATCTCCGTTCCTTGGTAGACAGAAGGTCTATTTCCTTGTTTAGCCTGGGGTTTTTGTCTTTAGTTTGATCTGCAGATGTACTGCAGAGATTGTTTGAGCTGTATGTATGAAACGAGATACACAGTGTTTACTGTACTTTCCATGTGGAAGCTGACTTTTAATTCCAGGAAATACTGTGTCATCGTTACCTTAGGTGTTAACTTGAGATACTCAGAAAGAGGGATTCTCCCCTGAAAAGCCACTTCCATCAGACTGGCCTCTGGGAAGTCTCCTCCATCAGACTGGCCTCTGGGTGTGTGAGGGATTCTCCCCTGGGAAGTCTCCTCCATCAGACTGGCCTCTGGGTGTGTGAGGGATTCTCCCCTGGGAAGTCACCTCCATCAGATGGGCCTCTGGGTGTGTGAGGGAAGCATTTTCTAAACTGCTACTTGAGGTAGGAGAGCCTAGCCCACGGTGGGTGATGCCATCTCTGGGCAGGTAACTCTAGGCTGGATAAAATGGGCACCCGAGCAAGCCAGAGGAAGCAGGCTTGTAATCAGAATTCCCCTGTGGTTTCCTCTTAAGGTCCTGCCTTAAGATCCCACCTTGGCTTCCCTCAGTGAGGGATGTAGACTGTAAGATGAAGTAAGTCCTTACTCCCAGAGTTGCTTTTTTATTTTATCATTTTTGATATCTATTTATTTTATGTGGCTGAGCAAATCCATGTCTACACATGTGTGTGCCTGGGGCCCTCAGAGGCCAGAACTAGATCCTCGGGAACTAGAGTACCAGACAGTTTTGATCCATCGTGTGGGAGCTGGGAACTGAGCTCTGGCCCTCTAGAAGAGCAGCCAGTGTGCTTAGCTGCAAATCTCCTCTCCAGCCCCAAAAGCTGCTGTTGGACATGGAGTTTACTACAGTAGCGGGGAAGCGAGCGAGGACGCGACCCTGTGCTCTCTGATTGTTCCTTCTCTTCAGACATTCTCAGTAGGTCCTTGCTGGAACCTCTCAGTTTACGTCTTCTTCTTCTTCTTCTTCTTCTTCTTCTTCTTCTTCTTCTTCTTCTTCTTCTTCTTCTTCTTCTTAATGAATTTCTCATTTTTCAACTTGTTTTTCTATTTTATGTTCTATGTACACTCCTTAGCACCAAATTACAAGTCACCGAGTTTCTCTTTAGCCATGTCTAATCTAGAATTTATCCAGTTTTTGAGGTCCATCTTTCTGATGCCTATATAGTCTCCATATCTTGGATTTTTAATTGAGTTTTTATCATATTTATTTATTCTTGTTACATTTCTGCTCATTTCTGCTTCATATTATCTGTTCTTTTTCACAGATGCCGTTTTCCTTTGTGTTTTACACAGTTTCCAAACAGGTGTATAATAGATCTTTTAAGATCAGTAAATATGTCTTCCAAACCTTGATTTTTGCTTTGGCACCAACGTTCTTTATGCTGGAACGCTGCTGTGCCAGTTCGTTTTGAGGGGATTTCTTCTCTTCCTGTCCTGTAACTATTGGATAGCCAGCTGCTTCTTCTGTCTCTCCTCATTGACCCCAATGCAAAACCAGATCTTAAATATTTTTTGTTATTTAAAATCTTGTGATTTACACCCTTCTAACTATGCTACTGTTTTACCATGGGATCTTCTAGCAAACTACCACAGACTGGATGGCTTAAAAATACACATCAGTTCCTCATGGGTTCTGGTGGCTGGGAAGTTTAAGGTTATGGTCCTAGCAGATTCGTATCCAAAGAGGACCCATCTCTTGTAATTTTTTTTTTTAAAAGAATGATTTATTTATTTTACGACTGTGAGTACACTGGAGCTGTCTTCAGACACACCAGAGGGCATCAGACCCCCTGGTTGTGAGAGGCTCTCTGCTCCTCACTGTTTTGGACACAGCTGCATCTTCTTGTGCAGTCCCAGCCTCGTCCCGTAGACAAAATGGCGAAGGTTGGTGTGAACGGATATGGCCATATTGGGTGCCTGGTTACCAGGGCTGCCTCCTGCTCTGCACTTGGCAAAGTGGAGATTGTTGCCATCAATGACCCCTTCATTGACCCCAACTACGTGGTCTACGTGTTCCAGCCTGACTCCACTCAAAGCAAGTTCAACAGCACAGTCAAGGCTGAGAATGGGAGGCTTGTCATCAATGGTAAGCCCATCACCATCTTCCAGGAGCGAGATCCCACTAACATCAAATGGGGTGATGCTGGTGCTGGGTATGTTGTGGAGTCTACTGGTGTCTTCACCACCATGGAGAAGGCTGGGGCCCACTTGAAGGGTGGGGCCAAAAGGGTCATCATCTCCGCCCCTTCTGCCGATGCCCCCATGTTTGTGATGGGTGTGAACCACGAGAAATACGACAACTCACTCAAGATTGTCAGTAATGCACCCTGTACCACCAACTGCTTAGCCTCCCTGGCCAAAGTCATCCATGACAATTTTGGCATCATGGAAGGGCTCATGACCACAGTCCATGCCATCACTGCCACTCAGAAGGCTGTGGATGGCCCCTCTGGAAAGCTGTGGCGTGATGGCCGTGGGGCTGCCCAGAACATCATCCCTGCATCCACTGGTGCTGCCAAGGCTATGGGCAAGATCATCCCAGAACTGAACGTGAAGCTCACTGGCATGGCCTTCTGTGTTCCTACCCCCAGTGTATCCACTGTGGATCTGACATGCCGCCTGGAGAAACCTGCCAAGTATGATGACATCAAGAAGGTGGTGAAGCAGACATCTGAGGGCCCACTGAAGGGTATCCTGGGCTACACTGAGGACCAGGTGGTCATGAAGCAGGCATGTGAGGGCCCACTGAAGGGCATCCTGGGCTACACTGAGGATCAGGTTGTCTCCTTCGACTTCAACAGTAACTTCCACTCTTCCACCTTTGACGCTGGTGCTGGAATTGCTCTCAATAACAACTTTCTAAAGCTCATTTCCTGGTATGACAATGAATATGGCTACAACAACAAGGTGGTGGACCTCATGGTCTACATGGCCTCCCAAAGTAAGAAACCCTGGACCACCCACCCCAGCAAGGAAAGAGAAAGGCCCTATGTTGCTGAGGAGTCCCTGTCCCAACCTAGCCCCCATAATTACAGGAGGGGTCTAGGGAGCCCTATTCTTGAATACCATCAGTAAAGTTCACTGCATCCCCTCCCCTCAAAAAAAAAAAAAAAAAGATGGTTGTAAGCTACCATGTGGTTGCTGGAAATTGAACTGAAGACTTTTGGAAGAGCAGTCAGTACTCTTAACCATTGAGCCGTCTCTCCAGCCCCCCATTTAAAAAAAATATTTGCTTTCTTCAGGAATTTCATGGCTTTGCATCCAGATGCAAAGATGCTTCTAAAAGGCGGGTCTCTGACTTACCAGGTTAAGGTCCTGAAATGGTACGGGACACGAGGTTTGATATCACAGCAGAGTGGCTCAGGGTAATAACTCCTGAACATTTCTTTTGAGTCCCTTGCTTTGTAATTTACCAGGCTGTTTTCAGTATCACAGTCCTTGGAAACTAAGCTGCAAAGCAGACATTGGTATCCCCATTTTACAGATGACTAGCTTGAGGCTCAGGACTTGGCAGTGGGCAGCGCTTTTCCCTTTAGGGAAAACTGTAAGTGACTGACTAGCAAGCTTGTGGAGGTGCAGACTCTGAGTCTGGCCTGAGTGGTGGGTACAAGAGGGCATTTCTAACAGGCCCCAGGTGATGTGGCTGCTGGCTGGGGTGTTAACCTGAGCTAATGGTGCAAGCCCTCACTTAAGTCACACATCCTGTCTCACTCCAAAGCTTGTGCTCCTTTCGAGGAACCCATTACATATTACATTATACATGGTGAAGAGGAAGCAGAGAGTTCAGGAAAGGGAGTCTTTTCTAGGGAGGAGCTGTTTTCCTCAGCCTCAGCCTCACTCCCAGGTTTAATGAGGAAAAGTTGCTTATGGGTTGACCTCCTGGGTAGGAGGCTCCACAGCCCAACAGCAGTCAGTGGGGGTGTTAGAAAAATTAACATTTTAATTAAAAATATTGCTCCTCCTCTCTCCATCCCCTCTTTCTTTAACGGCTCAATCTGGAGTAATCATGAGATGGTTCTGGGGAGACTGAACCTTAGAAAGATTGTTGGTGCAACCGGTGAGGGGTTTGTCTGATAAACATGGAGTTGGGCTTTGAGAGGAGAATGGGAAGTTTGGGGTTCTGAAGTTCTCTGCCTGGCATAGAACTTACTCACAGGTGCGTCCCAGACCCCAGGCAAGGGAGGCTGCCGAATCCCAGCTCAGCTCCTGGGTTTCCCATCCTTCGCTTGTCCCTTGCCTCTCCAGACTGTCTTTTATCACTTTGATGAGCTCAACAGGAAGACTGTGTCTTAAATTGGGCTCCTGAGATGCAGAGCCTGTAGGTCGCTAGCCAGGGACACCTGCGGCTTACTGGAGCATGTGGGACAGCGGGAGGGCTAATGTCAGTGTGTCCAAATCCTCTGGGGGAGTGCTGCAAGGAGGAGCCCTGTGAACCCCTAGGAAGCTGGGCTTAGCCTCTTGTTCTTAGATCTGTTAGGGAATGGCTGTGGGCTGTTCTGGGAGAATTGGGATCCTTAGGCATCTCTGCTTGTGGTGAATCTTTGTAGTTTGAGGAGGTGCTAGTCATTAGCAGCAAACATCTTCAACAATTAGACTCCTGGCCCCGGCAAAGGGTTTATGCAGGGCACCACTAGTACCTGACACAGGTTGAGGGGAAGGTGTACCTAGTGATCTGAGGAAAAATGGAGAGATAAAGAATAATGTAGAACTAACACACACACACACACACACACACACACACACACACACACACACGAAGGAGAGAGAGACAGAGATAGAGACAGACACAGAGAAACATACACACAGGAAGGAGAGAGGAATAGAGACTCACAGAGAGAAAGACAGAGAGAAACAGAGAGAGAGAGAGAGAGAGAGAAGAGGGAGAGAGGGGGGGATGGTGTAGGAGGCAGAGTAGAGAAGGCTTTGTGGGTGGCCAAGTGAGAAAGTGAGAGGTGGCTGGTGGTTGTAGGTCCTAAGATGAGCATCCAAAGTAAAATAGCCATGGGAAGGAGACAGACCTGACATCTGGATGCGCTCAGTCCCTGAGTGGAGATGCTAAGCAGCAGCTGGGTGTGCCGGGTTGCAGTAGCGTTGTAGATACCATCTGTGTGGAGATGGGGGAGAGAGTGAGTAGGCTGGGGGATGAGCAGAAGGGAGGGAGGAAATGACCAGATCCTGGGAGCTCCATATGACGGGGGCTGCCCGAGGACCGGTGGCCGAGGGCGGCTTCAGAAGGGGCAACACAAGCCCACTGTGGGGATCCTGACACCAGTTCTCCCCTTCTCCCTCCTCCCAAGCACACCGCCTTAGTCAACCCTGTTCTCTGTCAGCTCAGCGTGCCTTTGTGGATGAAGGATGGAGAGTCTGGAGAGCCTTCATAAACAAGGGATTCCTCGAGAGTGAGAATTGTGCCTAACTAGACCAGCATCGTGCGCTGCCTAGCCTCTCTGACTCTCCCAGCACAAAGCGGGCTTTCAGCGAGTCTTTGCTAAAATAGACATCTGTTGGCACTCGGGACCTACCAGGCCCTATGTATTAGCTCATTTAACTCGGTGAGGATCCAATACCTTATTGCCCAGACCCTGGAAGAGTTTCCACAAATATCTTGGTCGTCCCATAGGTTTCCCCATGAGACCCTGAAGCTATCGCTGCCCTCGTGGACAGAGGCAGACCAGAGGCTCAGACAGATGAAGTTGCTTGTCCAAGGTCAAACAATTGATTAAATGTCAGGGCAGGACCTTAGGCAAACTGACTTTCAGGACCTATGGTCTTAGCTCCCGTGTGGTTGAGGGAAACTCACTCACTAGTCAGGGCACACGATAGTTTCATGTGGTACCTTCTCTGGAACCCCACAGAGAATGGTCCCCGCTCACAGCAGGAACGGGGGGGGGGGGCCATGGGTCTCACTAGGCAGGCTTCTTCTCATACACGCGGCAGCTTGTTTGGCTATAATCCATTGCTGCTTTCATGCTCTCTGAGGACAGAGCTGTTGCCGGCAGCAGAGGGAAAATGGAAAGCCCTGGTATCGGGCAGGACACTCGAGCCCTAGCTCTGCAATGACTGCCTAGGTTGAATACATCCTTGAGCCTTTTTCTTTTGTGAAAAATGGGGCTGCTCTTCTTTGCCAGGACTTTTGTGAGGATTAGAAGTGACACATGGCATGTAGCACCCTGACGGTGACACACTGTGACAGTGATACCATGATGATAAGGAGCAACGTTTTTGATACACAGCCACCTCTTTGCCAGATAGTGGAAATATGAACACTTCCCTGTAGCAGAGGGCATCCCGTGGTAAACCACTGCCAGGCTGCCACCTGAGCTTACCCAGTCTGTCTAGCTAGGTGGCCTGTGGCTGTCTCCAGCTTACCGTGGGCGATGACTGAGGGAAAGACAAGGGACACGTGCTGCTGAAAGGGGTGAAAGGACATTTCTGGGAAGGGATATTTCATCTGGCAGCCTGTAAACAGCCCCCATCCATGACTAGTGACAGCAGAAGTAGGTGGAGTTAGGGGTTTCTATTTGGCTTCCCTGAGCCCCCAAGGGCTTCTACATCATCCAGTTATAGGGGGCTCCACTTAGGTGGTGGTCTAAACAGTAGGGCTCCAGAGAATGGGGCCAGGTACGTAGATATGGGAACCAATATGATTGATACCCCTGGAGTTGTGTGGCTGAGGCTGAGAGCTCTTGCGGGGCAGCATGTGGTTAGGGAGACCTGGAGAAGTAGACTGTCCTCTCTTAATGATCTGTCTGCGACATGGTCATGCAGTCAGGGCACGAGCTCATCCTTGCTCTGATTAGCATCATGGCACCCCACCTGGAGCCTAGAGGAGTAAGCTATACCTCCAAGCACACTGTGACCAAACTCCTACTTAACATACCTCCTGTCCTGCCTCTGCATTGGGAACCAGGCTAGGCTGGGCCACTGTCCTTCCCCGACTCTCCTGGCAAGCATAAGGCTCGGCGTATCAATCCTGGAGGCAAACTAGATTAACGTGCCAAGCTCTTCCAGTCCTCTCTCTAGGACACATTTAGCAACCTTCCGCTGCACCTTGGGCTCAACCACATGGTGGGTGGGCAATGTTGGAGCAGACTGACCCTGTTCCTGAGGGTTAACAAGTAGACAGGAAGCAGAGGGCTTCTTACATTAGGAACTTCCCAAGGAAGAAAGTAAAGCTTGCCTAGAAGAGACGAAGGGAAAGGTGACCTAGGGACATAAAATAAGAGTGTGGAATCGTAGAGAAAAGCATGCTGGGTACCCCAGAGGTCATAGAACTGGGCCCCAGCTCTGTATCTGAATAACTGAATGGTTAAAAACAGATCACTGTCTTCTGGGCCTCTGTTTCTTCATTCGTGTAACAGCACCTGGGTGGTTTCCTTCCCCTCAGCCTTCTAATGTGGAAGCTTTTGGATTTTCTCAGATATGCCCAGACACAATATCCTGATCTCTGGTGCTGCCCTGGGCATGAAAGTGCTGAGACGCCCTGGACTGCTCACCTGATTCTTCCCAGTGTGTGACTCTGAGTGCCAGAACTGAGAATGTGGGCCTGCCTTCCTGGAAACAAGGCCGGAACTGGGCATCTCTTGTGGGAGTCCTCTTCTCTGACTTCTCCTGTCTGAGAGGGGTTTTGAGCTGCGAAATGTCCTCTTTCTAACTTTAGTAGCTCCGGAGGACAGCCAAACCTCAGGATCTCTCTTTGTAGGACTTGGTTCTCTAGTTTGTAAGCATGCCAGCCAATCAGCTCATGACCTCACTCCTGTGAGGCAGAAGTGACCAATCACATGTGGTCTGTAATTTCTGTTGCTAGGCTCTGGAAGCTGCCTCTCCACGGCTGCTTGCCTTACATTTAAAAAGTCCAATCCTGGATCTGGAACTGATCTGGGAGTTTGGGGGTTCAGGAAATGATGTTCCGAGTGAGGTATCTGGTAGCTTCTAACAACTGGTGTGCGCGTGCGTGCGTGCGTGTGTGTGTGTGTGTGTGTGTGTGTGTGTGTGTGTGTAAGCGTGTATACATGTGCGTGTGTTTGTGTTCAGGGGGAAGAGAAAGACAGAAGCCTGAGGAATTCTGGAGGACTTCCAGGAAATGATTCTGGAGAAAGGTCTTTGGGTCTTGCCTGGGCTTTATTTCCATCCCCATAGAGATTTCATTAGACAGCCTCATCATTTTCATTGGAGAAGCCACTGGATGCCTCCTCACGTCCCTGCCACCCTGTCCCTGCCATTCCTTTACTTGTTCCTCCTATAAGACCCCTTCCTACATTGACCCAGCACTCACTCAGGGCAGGGAGCTAGGTATCTACAGAACCTCTGGGCCTGGGGCCCCCAGGTACCCCTTCTTCTTTTATTTAAAGATATATTTTATTTTGTGTGTACGCATGAGTGTCTCCATACAAGTATGTGCCCCACATGTTTGCCTGGAATCCACAGAGGCCAGGAGAGGGCACCAGATTCCCTGAAACTGGAGTTAATGGTGGTTGTAAACATCCTAATGTGGGTGCTTGGAACTGAACCTGGGTCTTCTGCAAGAGAACAGTCAGTGATCTTAGCCACTAAGTCATCTTCCCATCCCTCAACTTTTTTTGATTAAAAATTCTTATGGTATCTAGGTATGTTGTGTGGCAGGAGGAGGGGGTAAACATGTCACAGCATGCAAGTGGAGGTCAGAGGACGACAACTTGCTGGAGTCGGTTCTCGCCTGCTGTGATGTGGGTCCCAGGGATCAAACTCAGGTTGTCAAGCTCCCTTTCCTTGCTGAGCCATCCTCTCTCTAGCTCCCGGGTAGCAACGTCTTGATAGGAAATATGAACTCATTTGACCCTTAGCTGAGCTGAGCCACTATCACCTCCAAATAGAACAGCTGACCTAGTCCACCACTGGTTTCCAGCACCAAGCCAAGAGAGGCCACCTGCCCACGGATTTAACATTTTCCAGAGTCTGGGCTCCTTCCAGTACAGAATGCCAAGTCAAAGACAAAATATCTCCCTGGCCCCAGGGCACCTTGGGACTTCAGTTGTGTTCAGGCTCATTTTATTGGATGGAGGCCAGGGTCACCCTCCCCTATCCCAGGGTCATGATTTCCCTGGCCCAGCAGGAAGGGTCAGCTCAATGTTCTTGGGAAGCAGGAAGAGACCTGGCCTAGGTCAGAACCTAGCTGTGGAGAACCTGCTTCTTCTTAAGTTGCAGTTTCTTCCTCTGTTAAAAGGAGACTGTTAGAGCCGGACAGTGGTGGCGCACGCCTTTAATCCCAGCACTTGGGAGGCAGAGGCAGGCGGATTTCTGAGTTTGAGGCCAGCCTGGTCTACAGAGTGAGTTCCAGAACAGCCAGGGCTAGACAGAGAAACCCTGTCTCGAACTCCCTCCCCCCAAGAGATGGTTACAGCCCCACAATGGGGCAATGTGGGACGGGAAGATAATCTAGATTTGCTGGCTTCCTCAGCACACCTGTTCAGTGTGCCCCAACCTCAGCTGGCAGTGCTCCGTCTTGGATGTCCTGTTTCCTCTCCAAGAAAATCTAAGGCCTGGACCACTGCCCACATGGCATGTTCTTGGAAGGCCCAGGAGCCAGTTGGGGGCAGGTTTTCCCAGATCAGGTGTAACAGCTGGACTGTATTCCAGTCCCTTGTCCCTTAGGGAGGCTTAGTTTTCCTCAGATGATAGTCTGGTGTTGGGCTCTCCTGGCCTTTAGCCCTCAGTGAGGCTCCTAAGTTGTTGTTGTTTTTCAGGCAATGGTTTGTGTTCCAGTAAATTCTGTGTAGCGAAACACTTGGGACAGGGCTAGGAGAACTGTACTTCTCATACTGTAAAAGGATGATGTAGTGTTCCAAGGCCTCTCCTCAGCTGGGCAATATTGGGAGAATAACTTCTCTGGGCTCCACTATCCTCATCGGCAAATGCTCTGTCATTGAGTTGTCATGGAGATCAGCTGGTACTGTCAGTGAGAAAAGGGCCCAGCACAGGTCAGACGAATGATTGGCATGTGTGTTTGCTGAAAGGAAGAGGCAGGGAGTTCCCAGGCTCATTGTTGGGGCCGGAAAAGTTACTCTGCAGTGGAGTCTTAATATCAAGATCGTGCCTCAGCTGGTGGGGCACAGATGTGATGATTAAAAAAGTGTGGGACGTCTTCTGTGGGCTTTCCCCAATCCAAGCTGGTCTAAGTGGGAGAGTGTGGGATGAGAAGTCCTTTCTCTGTCCTCACAACCTATCATAAGAACACAGCTCTTCCGACGAGCTGGACCATTTCCTTCACTGCAGAGGAGCCCTGCCTTCCTCAATAGCTAGGTTCTGACTGCCCGCTTTCTCCCTGGGATGAAGAACTTGGGGCTCAGAGAAAAGAATATCGAGGAAAAGTGTTGCATTGCAAACAGTTTACCCCTGAGTCATCCATGGGACAGCCCCATGAGATGTTGGTGACAGTCACTGAACCACTGGGCTGGATACTTTCTATTGTGCATACTCCAGATTGGGAACTATAGGCAAGCCCATCTCAAGGAGGTCCATCCCCCAGAGGCACTCAAGAAAGAACACAGCCACTCCCAGGCAGGAAAGAAAGATGCATTCACTCGTGACTCCTCAAAAGGGTTCTATTTATGGGAGAATCTAAAAGCTCAGTGTTCCTGTGTTAAGGGTAATAGAACATGTCCAAAATCGTGATTTTACCTGCTAGGCCTTATAAAATTTTCATTTTATTTTAAATTTATGTAGTGTGTGTGTGTGTGTGTGTGTGTGTGTGTGTGTGT
>JADRCD010195586.1:0-42612 GCA_019843815.1 Montemys delectorum | reverse complement strand
CCTCCACCTCCACCTCCACCTCCACCTCCACCTCCACCACCACCTCCACCACCACCTCAACCTCCACCTCCACCAAAAAAACCTCAAACAAAAACCAAAACCCTGCCTTAAAAACAAACAGAATGTCAACTCTCAGCTTAAATCTTTATTCTTTTCTTCTTCCCTAGTTGGTATATCTAAGCATGCACAATTAATTTAGCTGTTTGGGTTGATTTGATTTCTAGAAATATTTTGTATTTTAAAGGTAAATTCAGGTTTGTATCCGCATAACCGGCTTAATAACTTCCAATTTCTATTTTTGAAAAGAAACCGTTTACAGAGATAAAGTTAGGTCAGGCTTGTCTACGGAACAGGGTGACTGGTCAGCATAAGGCACAGGGCACAGGTGGCTGTGATCCAGACTTGAGCAGTTGTGCAGAACCTTCGGGCAGAGGACAGGAAGCAGCTGGCTTTAGTGCTTTGCAGTTTTAGAGCTTTAGAGCTTTGCATAGTTGATAGAAAAATCAAACTGTTGGGAAATGCTTCATTTCCTCCATCAGCAAAAGCCTGTACAGGGGCTGGAGAGATGGCAAGATGGCTCAGCGGTTAAGAGTACTTACTGGCTGCTCTTTTAGAGGCCCTGAGTTCAATTTCCAGCAACCACAATGTGGCTCACAAGTGTCTGTCATGGGATCTGATGCCCTCTTCTGGTGTGTCTGAAGACTGCAACTGTTTACTTACATACATAAAATAAAATAAATCTTTAAAAAAAAAAAAAAGGAGTCTGTACACAAGGACTGAATGGAGAACCTGGGACCAGCCAGCTGAGGCTTCCAGAACTTAAATGCGTGCCCACTGATGCCTAGCTCTTAAATGAGGTGACCGTGTCTTAGTTACCGAACGAAAGGAAAGCCTAAACATTACTGAACCAAAGGAAAGTCCTTTGAGATAAAGCTGACTTCATAGGGGTAGAATAGAGCTTTCTGGAAGCTAGGGAGGACACAGGAGTGGGGAGGGGGGACAGAATGACCAACATATACAAAATAATAACTCAGAGAAGTAAGTTCTGGGGTTCTATTACAGTTGCACACTGGACTGAATAACAGTACTCAATTCTCAATTTCAAAATAACTAGAAGAGTGGATTTCCAATGTTCCCATTACCAAGGAGTGATAAATGGAGGCTGGAGAGATGCCTGAGCAGTTAAGAGCAAGTTGCTGCTCTTGCAAAGGGGCTTAGTTTGCTTCCCAGCACCCACACTGGGCAGCTCACAACTGCCTGTAACTTCCGCTCCTGGAGAAGGGATACCTTCTTCTGGTTTTCCATACCACCTACAGTCAGGTGCGTATACAACCCTGCCGCACACTTACATGTAATTAAAAATAAAAAGTCAAAACTTTACAATGGAAATGATAACGGTGCTGCAAATGCTAAATAGTCGGTCTTGATCATTTTTACATTGTGTATGTGTATGTGCAAATATCACTCTGTACATTATTAATGCCTATAATTGTGCCAATTAAAAACAAACTAAGAGAAAAGCAAATGGGCCTCAGATGAGCCTTGTGTAATTGATCAACACTCCCTGAATTCAGATGGTTGATGAACAACAAGGGAAAAGGGATAATGTTAATTAGGTCCCCCATTCAGGTGGCACGTTAGAGCTGTATTTAGGTCCCAGAAGGCTGGCTGTTTATTTTCCTAGTCTAGAGGTCCAGGAACCTACGACATAATTCATGGAAAGAGGACTTGATATGAGAAAGGTTAGTACCAATTTCCTGTGACATAGAGCCCCACCTTACAAATGTTCAAAGTCATTTTGTCAATCTGGTCACATTTTGGATGCTTCTCCTTTTTAACACCATGAGATTTGTCTTTGTGCAGCCCAGAATGCCATAAAGCGAGGGGACTTTTGTTGTTGTTGCAGATGACTGTAATTCCTCTTTGAAGGTTTTATGTCTCTCCCAAGCTTAGGTCTTTAATAATATGCAAAATCACTCTTAAACCTTTATTCATTTTTTTAAATAGCAAAACATCATCTACACATATTAGAATAGACTCATGAGGAATCTCAACTCCTTAAGTTCCCAATTAAGAACTGGAGAGAAATACACAGTGAGAGGAACTTTAATAAATGCCAGAGCAAAAACAGGCCAGGTGCATTGTTGGTTTTCCCCCGAGAAGGGAAATAACTATTGACTACCTGGATCTAAAGGACACAAACCCATCCTAGTAAAGAGAGCGGCTTGGGTTAGTACTGAAGACAAAATGGAATTTGGATTAAGGCTCCTTGGGAAAAAGGAATCATAACTTTATTTACTATCTGTGGTTTTGCATGAATCACCATCTATGCCCACAAGGAGGAGGCTTTTCCTGGACAATACCAGAATATCAGAAGGGTTGGTGCAAGGAATAATGAGTTCCCAGTATGAAATCCACAGTGGGCTGCAACCCTTTTCAAAGTGTATTGAGCAGGTGAGGATTAGAAAAGTCAGCTCACACCTTGAGGGGTTTGTTCCTTAGAATTCTTTATCAATAGAGTTTTTTTGTCCAGACGTCATCAAGGGCCTGATATAATTCTTCACGTTGAAATTGGTTAAACTTTTTTTTTTTTTTTGAGACAGGGTTTCTCTGTATAGCCCTGGCTGTCCTGGAACTCACTCTGTAAGTTAAATTTTTTTTTTTTTTTCTTTTTTTTTTTTTTTTTTTTTTTTTTTTTTTTTTTTTTTTTTTTTTTTTTTTTTTTTTTTTTGGTTTTTCGAGTAAACTTTTCTTGACTAGGAAAGTACCATCTAAATTATGCTATTGAGAGAGATAGGGTGTGACTCCGAAGGAATGCACTTGCCTCGTGTGCATCAAGTCCCAGGTTTTACCTTCAGCCTGATACATAAATTTCATTC
Organism: Montemys delectorum; assembly: GCA_019843815.1. Taxonomy (NCBI): domain Eukaryota; kingdom Metazoa; phylum Chordata; class Mammalia; order Rodentia; family Muridae; genus Montemys; species Montemys delectorum. The sequence goes on along the minus strand of JADRCD010195586.1, from coordinate 39,733 downwards.
CTGGAGAGAATGGGAGGATACAGCTCAGTGCCATAGCCTTGCCTGCTGTATATGAGTATATGGCTTTGGTCTCAATAGTGTCAAATATATAAACAAATTCATAAAGAAAATTAACAAGACAGAAAGTAAGTTTCACTACTGTCTTAGTCAGGGTTTCTATTCCTGCACAAACATCATGACCAAGAACAAGTTGGGGAGGAAAGGGTTTATTCAGCTTACTTCCACATGGCTGTTGATCACCAGAGGAAGTCAGGACTGGAACTCAAGCAAGCCAGTAAGGAACATCCCTCCACGGCCTCTGCGTCAGCTCCTACTTCCTGACCTGCTTGAGTTCCAGTCCTGACTTCCTCTGGTGATCAACAGCCATGTGGAAGTAAGCTGAATAAACCCTTTCCTCCCCAACTTGCTTCTCGGTCATGATGTTTGTGCAGGAATAGAAACCCTGACTAAGAGAATGGAGGACCATGCCTGGTAGAGTTCGTTGGCAGAGCTTTTGACATAGCTCTTCTCTTTACATGAAGGATCCCACCTAATGAGACTGAGTAGTGTGATGTTGTAGAGAAGTTTGTGTCGACTGGTCAGGAGTTACAGCCACAGAGGAGGAGGGGGAGAGTCTGAGCCCTCTTTGAAATCCCTGGACAGACTAGTGTCTCTAAGGAAGGGAGGTGAAGTCACCCGGGAGCTGAGAGCAGAGCAGTATTAGCACCTACCGGAAGCTATTGTTGCTTTGTTATTGAAGCCAGTTCCCCTGGATGACTCAATGGGATCACTGGAAATGAACAGACCTCAAGGTCTCTTCTTTATTTTGCTTTGGAATAACAAGAAGGAAGTGGCAGCTTGGTTTCTTCTTTATTTTTCTTTTTCTCTTTTTCCTTCTCTTCTTCCTCCTTTCTTTTCTTTTTAAAATTTATTTATTGGTCTTATGTATGTGAGCACACTGTCGCTCTCTTCAGACATGCCGTATGAGGGCATCAGATCCCAATACAGATGTTGTGAGTCACTCTGGTTGCTGGGAATTGAACTCAGGACCTCTGGAAGAGCAGTCAATGCTCTTAACCACTGAGGCATCTCTCCAGCCCCTCCTTTTTTTTTTTTTTTAGAGTCTCACCGTATAGCCTAGGCTAGCCTCGAACTCATGGTGGTCCTGCCTCATCTTCCTCAACATTGCTGGCATTATAGTTTTGTTCCACCATGCTCAGCATTTTTTTTTCTTTTTAGTTGAAATAGGGTTGTTGTTTCACTGGCAAATTCTGTGAATATCAAGGTTGAGAAAACTAAGAAGGTCTAGTAACTGTCTCTGTCAAAAGAGAGGTTTAGGACATCTCTTAGCCTCAAACAAATAGGCTGTTCCCTGCTTCTAAAATGTAATCTTTTAAGAAATAACAAATGAACGTATATATGTGTAAATGTTTGAAATTAGTGGGACATGTATTGTGAACATCCCTCCTGAGAGGTTTAACTGAGTGGGGATGTTTACGGGAAGGATCCCACCTAATGAAACTGAGTAGTGTGGTATCGTAGTGTGGTACCAGTCAAGTTAGTGTCGACTGGTCAGGAGTTAAAGGCACAGATGAGGAGAGCGGCGAGTCTGAGCCCTGTTTGAAATCCCTGAACAGGTTAATGTCTCTAAGGAATGTGGCTGGCACCTTCCAATAATCTGGAGTTCTAGACTGAACTGTTCCAGAAGCTATCTTCTCCCTGTTTCTTGGATACAGTGTGATCAGCTCTCTCATAGTCCTGCTGCATTGACTCTGCCCACACCAAGAAGGACTTTGATGTTAATAGTTTCCTTTGAAATTTAGACATTTCATCCTCCAGAGAAGCTCTTTAAGCAGGGAGGTGAGCAACTCCAGATAGCTTCAGTAAGTCCCTGAAACTGACCGGACTCACTACTACCCCTACATCCCCCCCCCCACTTCCCACTCATAACAGCACCATAATTACATTATGAAGTAGCAGTGAAAATAATTTTATGGTGGGGTGGTCACTACTACATGAGGAGCTGTATCAAAAGGTTGGAGCTTTAGGAAGGTTGAGAATTACTGGCTTTCTCAGTCACAAGTGTAACACATTGCTTGCTCTGATTGTCACTGAGCTTTCCTGTACCATAGACCCACTAGAATCCCGTGCTCATAAGACACTGAAATACCAGCCTTCAAACAGGGCAGCGAGGACCATGGCCATGACTATCAGGGATGAGCTCTCTGCTTACAGACATGACTCTTTTGTCCTCCTGTATTTCACTTACAAGTTTAAAGATCACTAAGAACTTCAAGATAGGGGCAGGAGAGATGGCTCAGTGGTTAAGAGCACTGACTGTTCTTCCAAAGGTCCTGAGTTCAATTCCCAGCAACCACATGGTGGCTCACAACCATCCATAATGAGATCTGACGCCCTCTTCTGGTGTGTCTGAAGACAGCTACAGTGTACTCAGATATAACAATAAATACATTTTTGGGCCAGAGCAAGGGGGGCCGACTGGAATGAGCAGGGCAGGAGCGAGCAGAGGTCCTGAATTCAATTCCCAACAACCTCATGATAGCTAACAACCATCTGTATAGCCACAGTGTACTCGTTTACATAAAAATAAATAAATAAATCTTTAAAAAAAAAGAACTTCAAGACACTGACAATGGCGCCTGCTTGCGAGTGTCAGGGCTCCTCTGGTTGTAAGGCTTTGTTGGACTACCTAAGTCACATGCCCAGGAACCCAGTCCTGCATCTGGCCACACATGCCAATAACTGAGGTGGAGAAGCCCTTTCTAAGGGAAATAGGGATCTGAAGGATTCTAAACAGTCAGGGAACACTAAAGTTGGAGAGAGGCATGCGCCATGAGCAGATTGTCCAATAGAGAAATCTGCAGACAGCATAGAATTTGAGTCTAAGTGGGAACTTAGAAGTATAGCTTAGGAGTTGGATAGATGGCTCAGTGGTTAAGAGCACTGACTGTTCTTCCTGAGGTCCTGAGTTCAAATCCCAGAAACCACATGGTGGCTCACAACCATCTGTAATGAGTTCTGATGCCCTCTTCTGGTGTGTCTGAAGACAGCTACAGTGTACTTACATACATAAAATAAATAAATAAATCTTTAAAAAAAAAAAGAAGTATAGTTTAGTGGAAACCAACTATGAACACACTGGCTCAGGCTGAAACAATTGCACATGGCCCCCTAAGATGCCACTAAGTGACACTGTCGTCCCATCTTGCCATGTGTCAGAGCAAGGTTGTCCTTTTCTCAGTTGAGATGGTATGTGGTGAGGTTGGTGGCTTGTGTCCAGAATCCATGTTGCATGGGAAATGTTTAAACACCAGAATAGTATTCGGTAGGGGGGAGATGCTTACACTATAGTAACCCTTAGGCACTAAGACTGCTCAGAAACAGCAGCGCTGTCCGCTACCGAGGTTCTCCAAGGTGGGTGTTCGCTGTAGTGACATTTAGGTTGCTGCCCCAACATCCACCAACCCTCCTCTCTCTCACTGGATAGCAGCCATGTTGTTTGAGGAACTGACCCCAGCCCTAGACATAAGAACCCACTAGTCTAAGCCAGCAAGCTTGATCTGTTTGTCAAGGTAACCCAGGCCTAAGCAAGTAAACAGTGATAGTCACATGGCCAAGAGAAAGAGTGGCCAGTGGATTTGGAGCTGGGATTTCAGTGCTCGGGACTGCTTGCTTTCTCCTCTTCTATGTAAACAGGGAGGGCTAGGCGCTGCAAGAATATTGTCACAATGAAAGAAACCATGCTGGGTAAATAATCCAACACAAGAAGGAAGTCAGAGCTGAGGTTACTGCATATGTGTATATATGGAGCCAGAATCATATCTAAAACCTTTCTCCAAAGGGCTCCTTGTTGCTTTATGGTTTCCTCTGGTTCTTAAATCACCTGAATTGAGTTTTCTGATATCCTCAACCAAAGTCATCCCACTCAACAACCTTGTCTTCACTGTTCAGAAGAGGAGGAAGCTGAACCCCAGTCTTGCCAAGGAGCACAGAAAACACTACTGGGAATCAGACGAGGGTGTGGCTTGCTGTTTGCAACTGATGCTACGACAGCTGTCTCTGGAACTGTAATACCTCAATTACATCCTCTCTCTCTCTCTCTTTCTCTTTCTCTCTCTCTCTCTCTCTCTCTCTCTCTCTCTCTCTCTGTGTGTGTGTGTGTGTGTGTGTGTGTGTGCGCACACACACACATGCATGTGGTATAGCTTACCTGCTTTAATATAGGAGGGACTAAGATAATGCAAGATGACTGCATCACTGTGTGCAGAAGATTTCTGGAGAACCAGTGACCCTTAAGCCCCACAGAGAAGCAGGAACTTAGGGAACATCTGAACTGGAAGGTTGCCCCCAGTGAACCACTGTGCCCTCAGGGTGTGGTCTGGTTTGAATAATCCGAACACCTTTACCCTCCACTTTCAGTTGCCTCTCTTCTAGTTTTGGTTTTGTGCATATCCAGCTGGTAGCCAAGATTTCCTACCTGACGAGAGTCACATTTTTCTCAGCTCTTGAGTTTTTATCATATTTTCAACCCGTGATCATGTTGTTACTGTCAAGCGAAGTTTTGAAGATCTAATTGAAAATAATAATGACTTGACTTTGAGATAATCAAAAGGGAGGTCATGCAGGTGGGCGCAGCCCCATCACATTCCTTTCAAGGCAGAACATCCTTTCTGGCTGGTGCAGATGGAGAGAGATCAGAGAGATCCGAAGCACGGGAGAGATTCGGAGTGCCCTTGCTGACTTTGAAGATGAGAAGCTACAAAGAAGAGCTTGAAAGAAGCGCCTCCACGCTGAGTGTGACCTCTGATCAACAGCCAGCAAGGAAGCAAGGCCACTGCCCTACAGCTGCATGGCACAGTTCATGGCCGACAACCAGAAACAACTTGGAAGTGCCTTCTTCCCCAGCCCTGCCATGCTGACACTGGATCTCAGATCCTAAGTAGAAAACCGAATCATCTGTATGGACTGTTGACCCACAGCACCACGAGACGATACAGGAGTGCTATTTGAAACCCTTTTACTTGTGGTAATTCATTAGCTAAAATTAGCAAACTAATATAGCCTGTTGAGGCGTGAGCTAGTAATTCCTTAAGTGGTTTTTAATTAGGAACTCTGGAGGTAGATGAACCCAAACATGCAGAAACATCAGTGTATATGATGTATCTGGTAGAAAGGAAAATGACTTGGCTTGGCGGATATGTTTAGCACTCCTTTCTGACGGTTTCAGCAGCTACAAGATGCCTCCTATACATAAAAACGAAGCAAAACAACAACAACAACAAAACAGCAAGGGACTTTTAAAAAAAATCTGTCCAGTTGTGATCGTTGTTTAGGTTTTTTTTTTTATTTTATTTTTTTAAACTTTTATTGCATTATGATGAGAAAAGTTGTTTAGGTTTTAAAAGATCGTCTTTACTTTTTTCTTTTTTCTTTATGTTGCAAGTTCTGGGAATTCTCCACGCTCAATTTGAAACAGGTGCAAAAAGTTAGAAGCTGTAAAGCATTATTTTGTTATCAGGCACACAAAACCTTCATATGCAAAGGGCCTGCAGGAAGATGTCCGTGAAAAAAATTGTCATGTGGTTGTTGGGAATTGAATTTAGGACCTCTGGTCACCCCTGCTTGCTCTGGTCAGCCCAAAGATTTATTTATTATTATAAAAAAGTATCCCGTAGCTGTCTTCAGATGTACCAGAAGAGGGCGTCAGATCTCATTACGGGTGGTTGTGAGCCACCATGTGGTTGTTGGGATTTGAACTCAGGACCTTTTGAAGAGTAGTCAGTGCTCTTAACCGCTGAGCCACCTCTCCAGCCCTAAAATGTGTATTTTAATTTATGCTTTTTAGATTCACGTGACTGAAGAAAAAGACAAATTTATTAGAGCAACTGCAGTATCATACTGTGCCTGCACGGCCTCTGACCCACTCCTCCCGAGAGTCCAGGCCTGTCATGAGTGTTTCAAACCAGGTGTTGTAGCTAGCTTTTCTGATGCTATGCTAAACATAAAAAAGCAACTTTCAGAGGAACAGGTTTACATGGCTTACATGTCTCCATCACAGTTCACCATGAAGGGAAGTCAGGCAGTAACTCAAGACAGAGCAGGAACCTGGAGGCAGGAACTGAAGCAGAGAGTTGAGGGAGGAATGCTGCTTATTGGCTCGCTCTCCACGGCCTGCTCAGTTTGCTTCCATATACAGCTCAGGACTACCAGAGGCCAGGGTACCACTTCCCACAGTGGGATAAGCCTTCCTACATCAATTAGCAATTAAGAAAATGGCTCCCAGATGTGCTTACAGGCCAATTCAACCAAGGCATTGTTTTGCGTGCAGTTCCCTCTTCCTAGGTGACTCCAGATTTGTGTTAAGTTGACAGTTGAAGCTAACTATGACACAGGCCTCAAGCCCTGTGGTAGTTTTGACAGAAGCATTACATGTAGGAAAGGCAATTCCATATCCAGAATAAGTACTCCAGTAAGAATAAAACACTGGGGCGGGTGAGATGGCTCAGTGCGTAAGAGCACTGACTGCTCTTCCGAAGGTCATGAGTTCAAATCCCGGCAACCACATGGTGGCTCACAACCACCCATAAAGAAATCTGGTGCCCTCTTCTGGTGCGTCTGAAGACAGTTACAGTGTATTCATTTATAATAATAAATAAATCTTGAAAAAAAAAAAGAATAAAACACTGTCCTTTCCATAAAAGAATGGTCTAATGTAGTCAACTCGCCTCCAGGTTGCTGGCTGGTCACCTCAAGGGATGGTGCCATATTTGGGGCTCAGTATTGCTCTCTGCTGTTGGTAGATCTGGCATTCAGCAGCAGTTTAGTCAGGTCAGTCTTGGTGAATGGAGTCCATGTTATTGAGCCCCAAAATAACCCCCATCTCAGCCACCATGGCCAGTTTGTTCTTGTGTCCATTGAGCAATGACAGGTGGCTGGAGAAAGATGTTGACTGTCCACAGAGCAGGCCATCTTAGCCACTTGATTACTGAACTCCTTCTTGGCAAAAGTCACCTTTTCACGAGCATTTACCTGGGACACAAATATCTTTGTTGCTCATTTGGAGAGATCTATCCACATACTTCTTCTCCAGAAGTCTTTCTCACTGATTTTTCCAATCATGATTTTCCCAAGTCCCTGACCATCCAGCCAACCTATTCGCAACAGTGAACAATTATACATCTGGCTATTTCTCCTTCTAAACAAACTGTAATGCCATGTGAAAGGTGTGTACCATCACGCCTGGACTCACACTTTTCATTACAGGCCTTAATCAAGTTGAAAGTCGATAATAGCCATCATGACCCATCATTTGTCCATTTGACATATAATCATATCTCCATGTGTCTAAATGAAAACAACATCCAGGTCATAATAATGCCTAACATGATATAACTTTCCCTCATACAATTGCAAATGCATAAGCTTAGCTGGGTGGGATCTTGCCCCAAGGTCACCATTCCCTTTATTCCATTTAATATCCTTGAGCACAGGATTTAGCTTCATTGCTCCCTGGTGTCCCTTTACATTTTGAACCATACGTTTTGTATTTTTCCTTTCTTAGCTTGCTATGCTTGATCAAATTGTTCTTCATGAGAGAAAACCAGAGGGCTTTTGTCAGACTTCCTTTGTCAATGCAATTAATACACATATCTTTACCTTAGCCTCAGGCAGACTCTTCAGAATCTCCAGCGTGCATTCACCCTCAGCATCAATGTCTTCCATACCCTACTAGGATGGTCCATTAAGTCACACTTAAAGCATTCAATGGCTTTCCAAATCCAAAGTCCACATTCCTCCAAGCTAAAACACAGCAATACCCCAGTCCCTGGTACCAACTTTTGTCTTAGTTAGGGTGTCTGTGAAGAGACACCATTGCAAAGGCAGCTCTTATAAGGACAACATTTAATTGGGGCTGGCTTACAGGTTCAGAGGTTCATCAGTCCATTATCATCAAGGTGGGAAGTGTGACAGCATCCAGGCAGATACAGTGCTGGAGAAGGATCTGAGAGTTCTACATCTTGATCTGACTGCAGCCAGGAGAGACTGTATTCCAGGCACCTAGGAAGAGGGTCTCAAAGCCCAGCCTTACGATGACTTGCTTCCTCCCACTAGGCCACCAATGGTGCCATTCCCTGGACCAAGCATATTTAAACCACCACAAGGCCTTTCCTTGTCTAAGACTGTTCAAAAGCAAATGTGTGTCACTTCTTGTTCTAACTGACCACCTAGTGGTGTGTGCAGACATCATTAGGCTGTGGAGTTGGAATTCAAGACAAACAGCAAAGCACAGGATTTTTATGGTAGTGAACATATCCTTCCTCATCCTTGGGGAATGTATCCTAAGGGGGGTTGTCTGAGCCTGCAGATAGTAGTAAATCTCATCTCTGTGTATAATGCTTTCCCTTTATACCTGTGATATACTTGAGTTTATAATCTAAATATAGCAATAACAATATTAACTAATGGCATGCTGGCAATCCAAATGCAGGTCTCCATGCTAGGGTAGCAAGCATCTTGCCAACTGAGCCACACTTGGTTCTAAAAACATCTTAGTTTACTGTATTCACCTCTCTTCTTGTGGTAATGTGAGGTCACCAGCTGGTTCTGAGGGACCCTAAGGGCTTTTCCAGTCCCACACCCTCCTTATAGCTTCCCTCTCCCACCTGAGGTCAAGGCTAGGTAAAGTTCCATTCTCCACCCACAGGGACATTCTTGAGTAAAAGATTCTCAGAAAAACTGCAGAATGTACTGACTGATAGTCACCTGACCCTCTGGAAAGTCCCAGATAGAGTTCAAATGTGTGTCATGATCTGCTCATGCTTGCTAGTCAGTAGATTTAAAGGTCAATGTGCTTAGCCAGTAAATTTGAACTGTAACCTTGCTGATGTAACCTGTGCCCCTAAAAAATATCAAAACTGCTTGTAATAGCCATTCAGGGTTACCTTCTAGTCACTCACCTTGAGGGACTAATTGAAGGTCGACTCCACCACTAGAAAATTACAAAACCTTTTGCATTTGCATCAATCTCCGAGTCTCACTGGGGGAGGGAAAGTAAAGTACTACTGACCAAGGGTTAGGTTCTTACAATTTCCTGATGAGAGGAAATGAGATGAATGCCACAGGCATTGTGATGTGGTGTTGATCAACTTTCAGATCGTGTACAGGAAGGAGGTTCACTGGGCCACACCTGCGTAGTTGATCTCAGGTAACTGGAACCATAGAAAGCAGAAGTGGGAGAGAGAGAACGGTGGTACTACTTGTCACACTACAATGGGGACATATAGCCTTCCCAATGCCAACAGTGATCCCAATGAGCCAATGTGGGTCCTTTGATTACACCAATACAGGCTCTGGTGGAGCCTGCTGATAACAATGCAGCTCTGACAGCCGCTGGACAGGGACTTGATAGAAAATATTCTAACTTACCTCTTGGCTTTCCTGTAAACCTAAAACCATCTTTAAAATGACATCTTTGTGAAGAAGAATTTGAACAGAAAAATGTGTATCAGGATCTCAAGGAATTGAAGGTGGCTTTAGATTAAACGCGCCATGATCTTTTTGCTCCTTTTTGCTCCTGTGTATGTCAGCCAATTTTGTCTCTGTCTCCTGTATAAACTTGTCCTTCGTTAAGTTCTGCACATGGCCAAAGAGTTCTGTCTCAGTACTGGATCTGAAAGCTAAATCTAGAACAGATCATTATAATAAGAAAAGCGTTGTCTAAATATTAAACATTTGTAGAACATGAATAATCTATCAGCTCATTCCTTTGTTCATTTATCTGTTGATTCAACAACACAAAGCTTTTACTCCCTTTTCAGACTGAAGTCTGGGAGACTGGGAACCCTGGGTATGGGAGAATAGTCACCCTGCAAAAGCCATAAGTATGACTCTGCATTCTATCTGGTTCTCTTCCTGTCCTGGGCCCTCCTGCATTTTTTACCTGGTGCATATTTCACATCTAGAACGCTAGACTCTTCTACTTCCTGTCAGCTTCCGTACAGCAGTTTCAGGGCATAGCAGCTACATGGAGGCGCAGATAAAACCCATCCATTCTCAGAATGAGTCCCTTGTAGTTAATCTAGTGGGAGAGGCCTGAGGAGCAAAGTTCCCGATTGCTCCCTGGCCTCCATAAGACCAGATGAGAGGGCCTCTCCAAAGTGGAAGACAGTTTTTCTTCTATGTGACAGACATTCATCTTACTGTCTGTGGTGATTTGAACAGGAATGGCTCCCATAAGTTCACAGATTTGAATGCTTAGTCACCAGGGAGTGGTGCTATCACGAGGTGTGGCCTCTCTGGAGGAAGTGTGTCACTGAGGGTGGGCTTTGGGGTTTCAAACGCTAAGCCAGGCCTGATGTCTCTGTCTTCTTGTAGCTTGCTGATCCAAATGTAGAATTCCTGTCTCCTTCTCCAGCATCATGCCTGTCTGTATGCTGCCATGCTTCCCACCATGACAACAAAGGACTAGTCTGAACCTGTAATCCAGCCCTATTAAATGCTTTCCTTTAAAGAGTTTCCATGGTCATGGTGTCTCTTCACAGCAATAGAACATTGACTATGACATGCTCCCAACATAAAAAAAAATTAAATGTTTGTGTGTGTATATGTATGTGTGTGTGTGTGTGGGGGGGGGGGGTGGGTTATGAGCATGCCTCACACATATAGATATCAGAGAGCAACTTTTGAGTGTTCTTTTCTTCCACCGTGGATTCTAGGAGCTGAACTGAACCTGGAATTCCAGAGCAAGCATTTCTATCTGTGGGGGCATCTCTGTGGTCTGCTAGCTTCAAACCCTGAATCCAGCAACGGCCAGCACACATAATATAGAAAATGCATGAGCCACAAATGCAGGCATTTTGATAATTTTGATCTATTCACTCTCCGCCCCTCCCCCCTCCCAGAGTTTGGAGGTGTTGAGAATTCCAGGCAAAGGGTCTGATGCCTCTCTCAATATTATTAATGAACCCACTTGAATGAGAGAAAATCAGATGGGAGCAAACCATTTGGCTGTGCTTCCTCTCCTCCTAGTCACCCCCTTTCCCCTTCCCTCTTTCTTCTCCTGTCACCCTCTGGGGTTCAGGTATTCAAGAGGGTGAACCTATAGAACTTTATTTTTATCTTCAAACATCAGAAAAAGAGCCTGCAACTACACCAAGGGGAAACAGGAACAGATCTGATGAAACTCTCCAGTAGTCTTTAGCGTCCATGGCCAGCCAGAGGCGGCTTCTGTGGGTCTAGAAAACCAGCCAAGAGAATGAGGAACACGCCACCATTCATTTATTTTCTTACATGTCCCTCACCCCCGCCACCGCCGCGTGTTTGAAAGCACTGTGGATGGAGTGGGTAATGGTGGGAGTGTGCTTCCTGCTGCCTCTGAACTGTGTAAGTGTGGAGAACTGCATGGCTCTGGTTTCCTTATGTGTATGTCAGCTCAGGCATGATATAGAGAGACCTCAATCTTGTGGCCGGCTGTGCTTATGGGGGCTTATGAGTGGTAGGTGTCTATGAAGTGTCAAAAGACAACAGAGTCCAGCCGCCCAGTCTTCTGTATAGACACAGTGACACAGAGAATTCAATGCTCCTGTCCAAGGTGGCAGCATCTCTGGGACATCGGACACTTAGGCTGGAATTCTGAACACCTCCCAAACTTTGTGGGGAGGGCGAGATAAAGATCACCGAAACACCTCCATTTGTGGCTCATACATTTTCTGTGTGATGTGTGCTGGCCATTGCCAAATTCAGGGTTCGGAGCTGCCATTTTTACTCCCAAACAAAGCAGAATAAAACAAAACAACTCATTCTATGTGATTTACAAATTGCAGCCACCTAATAATAATACCTTGCGTTTCTGGAGATCTTTTCATTGCAACACTCTTTCTAGACAATAACTAATGAATTTTCCCAACTCCCTCTAGGAACAGAGACACATGCATTTCCATTTAATTTACATGAAATGAAGAAAAAAGACATCATGAAGCCACATTCCATTAAATCATAATTATAACCTCGGGCCCAAGGTAGACATACTGAACTAAGTCTCCCAGGGAGGCTGGGATGCTTGGGCATTAGGGAGTTTCCACTTCACTTCTCTCTTTACCTGCATACAGAGAACAAATAAGAAATATGCACATTGCGTTTACCATCTCAGGGATCTGGGCTCTGTTTTTATTGCCTTTGCGTAAATGATTTGCACAGAACAAGTGCTGGGGCAAAGACCAGATTCCACTGCAGGATTCCCTGCCTACTGGACCTTCCCCTTCTCTCCAGTATAGTCTCTTATGCCTTCTCTGGTGCCCCAGCTCTCCATCACTCCTCCTGCCCACTGGGAGGAAAGGAATATGAAAAGAAGGCATGGATTTGTGTCAGGCTCCTCCTGTGTGAAGTAAGAACCATGATTTTTTTTTTTTTCAAAGAGCAGCTTGGAGGTGGACTTCCAGGAGACGGAGCTGTCTTCCAAGCAGTCATGAGCCATACTTCCTGTCACTGGCTCCATCCCACAGAGACTGGTCCTCTATCTAATCCCACATCCACACAGACACTCAGTATTTCATATACTTCCCATATGTGTTGCCTATTTGTCACCTATAACCCTTATGCATTGAGGTGACTTGAGCCACCAGCTGAGAGCACTGAGATGTCTCAAAGTTCTATGTTTGAAATGCCTTAGGCTAGATGGCTGCTCCCTAATAACGTGGTGACTCAGTGTGATTGCCTGTCTGCTTGGTAGGTTCAACAGAGCTGGGAGGAAGAGGACAACTGTTACGCTTTCCCTGCTCACTACTGTTTAGTCTGAGTCAGAGGCCTCTTCTCAGGCCAGGTGACTTTTTTATTCACACCCCTTGAGATGGTCCAGTTTTGTGTCCTAGCGTTACCAACTGGCTCCTGCTTACCTGGATCCCAGGGCAGGTTGCTGATTTATACTGAGTTGTTAGCACTGACTTGGAACAGTTGAAACTGATCTATGTCTGCCTCCAGATGTGTGTGTCTGTGTGTGTGTGTGTGTGTGTGTGTGACAGAGAGAGAGAGAGAGAGAGAGAGAGAGAGAGAGAGAGAGAGACTTTCTAAATTATTCTACACCTTATATATTGAGGCTGGGTCCTTCATTCCTAACCAAGGGCTTGCTGACTTGGCTAATGGAGGATCCCTCCATTACTCCAGGGATCTCCTGACTTTGCCTCCCCAGCATCTGGATTACAAGCAGTTTGTCATCTTTTGCTTAGCATGGGGATCCAAACTCTGGTTCTGATGTTAGCTTAGCAGGTGCTTTACCCAATGGGCCAAACCCCCAGCCCTCCAAGGGGGTATTTAAAACTTAGAGATCTAGATTTTAAATTTTAGATAGCCTCCAAGGGGGTCTCTAAATTAGAGATGGATGCACCCACACCACTTTACAGCTAGGCTCGAAGGTATGGCTGAGCCAACAGAGGATAAAAAGAAACTGCTAGCAAATAGGGGGAGAGCTTCGTGGGTCCCGGCTGGATGTGCTAGGCAGAGAGATGTGCTAATAGCTGGTGGGACTGAGCATTAGAGTAAATGTGGAAGAACTGGACAATCAGACGACCAGAAGTTGGAGGCAGTGAACAGCCTCAGGGAAGAGTCCAACAATGGGGGACATCTCATCTGCATCCAGCCTGAGCCTTAAATGGAATGTTTTCTGCCACAAGCAAGCACCAGGGTATGGTACTTTTCAAGGGGAGAGAGGGGATGAAGACAGGCATAGAAAGCCACATGCAGGAAATGTGTCCTAGCTGCTGGGAAGGGAGGTTTGCTTGACCTCATGAGTTTGACATAACAAGATCTTACCTCAGAGAAGCCAGGGAATGAAATATTAACAAGAACAGCAGCAAGAATACCTATGACTGCCTTAAACAAGAAAGAAAGCCTTGCCTTAAGAGGTTCAGGAATGCAGAGGCATGTCTGAAAGAGGGCTGAAGACTGGGAACACTATGAAGAAGGAAATTACAGCCCAGAAACTATGTGGCATGAGAAATATGGGAGACTTTTGTTCTGTTTTGTTTTGGTTTTTTTTTGGTTTTGGTTTTTTGAGACAGGGCTTCTCTGTGTAGCCCTGGCTGTACTGGAACTCACTCTGTAAACAAGGTTGGCCTCAAACTCAGAAATCCGCCTGCCTCTGCCTCCCAAGTACTGGGATTAAAGGCGTGTGCAACCAGCTGACAGGATACTTTTACTATTTTCGTGTGCTTCCCAGAATTCACATTTTGGAAGCAACCCCAAAGCAACTATTTTGAGAGATGGGACCTTGGGAGGTAACCACTTCATGAGGCTTCTGCCCTCGTGAATAGATCAGTGTTCTTGTCTTGGACTGTTTTGCTCATAAAACGATGAGTTGGTCTTCCTCTCTCTTGCCCCTGCTCACAGTCTTTCATCTTCTGACCAAGCCCCCCCCCCTCCGTTTGTATCATAATGCAGTGAGGGGGTTTAATCAGAGGTGGCCTTCAATGTTCAGTTTTGCATTATCCAGAACCACGAGCCAACTAAACTTGATAATTACCAATAGTTTTGAGGGTCAAGACTATTGGAGAGGCACATGGGGAAAGATAACCTTTTGTAGGCAAGTAGACACAGCCACCTCCTCACCCTCAGGATGGGACACATGTGAAAGGAGTGAGTGCTCCAGCCTAGATGTCTGGTGTGGAGAGGCTCTGTGAGGGCTGGGCAACGTCCAAAGAGCTGGTATGCCCACTGCATCCAAGTGCTGGATATAGAGCTTGAAATTCAAAGACCATCAGGGGCCACAGTGGGAACCCAAAGGCACAGCTGAACACAAAGCCAATAACAGGTTACCTTTCACTTTGCTGTGACCAAATGCCAGAAAGATAGCACCCTACAGGGGAGGCAAGAGATTTATTTTGGCTTACTGCCTGAGAAGTAGAGTCCATCCTGGTGGGGAAGGTGTGTTAGCAGAAGCATGTAGCGGGGACTGTTCACATCTGGGCAGACCAGGACTCAGAGGAGAGGGGATACAGGCACTCAGCTGGCTTTCTTCCTTTCTCCCTTTTATCCAGTCTGGGGTCCCAGCCTCTGGGATGGTGCCCCTCACATTCAGGGCAGGTCTTCCCTCCTTGACTAAACTTCCCTGAGTGCACCATGATGGACAAGCCCAGGGGTGGGTATCTTGTAGTTGGGTAATTTCAGATCCAGTCAAGTTGGCAATGAAGGTGAACCATCACAGCCAATAACCCCAAACATTTGAAGACATCCATAAAAGAGAATCATCAACCTCAACTAATAGGAAAGCTTACACCAAAGGGGCAGAGTTAATAGAGCAGATGACAAGGATTTGGCACATATATAATTAGACTCCTCAGAGAGAAATAAAGTGATATTACCCCCATAAGAAGGAAGAGTTTGAGAGAGCTTGGAAATGAAAATTTTGATGACTGAAATAAAGATCTCTATAAATGTTCAGAATTGCTGAAACTGAGAGAGGTATGAGTTCAAGGGCGGAGCCAAGGAATCTACTGATCAGCAATCGAGTTACAAGCTAAGAGAACCAGAAACTGAGCCCCCAGCCCCCCCCCTCACTTTTGTTCAACAGCACTTTAGAAAGCCAGCAGTGGGAGAAATGGGAGAAGATGAGAGTGTGCTGATGGTGGCCCCAGAGGAAGGACCTTTTCAGACAGAGAAAGCACCCACAGACAGCTCAACAAACTTACAGACAAACATAGCCAGACAAAACACTTTTGTTTTTGTTTTTGTTTTTGTTTTTAGTTTTTCAAGATAGCCCTGGCTGTACAGAGTCCTGGAAGTCACTCTGTAGACCAGACTGGCCTTGAACTCAGAAATCTGCCTGCCTCTGTTTCCTAAGTGCTGGGATTAAAGGCGTGCACCACCACCACCCGGCCAAAACACTCTTACTAAACAACCATGTCACGGTTATGTTTCCATCCTCAAGGATGTGATTTCATAATCTTTGCACTGCTAGGATCAAAACAGAGAACAGTTTATGGTTCTGGATGTTTTAGTTCATTGTAGCCAACTCTGCTGTTTCTAGCAGAGTATCACGACAGTGGGAGCACATGGCAGAGGAGTTTTCTTAAATGAACCTACAGGAAACAGGAAAGGACCAGAGCAAGACAGAGCCCCAGGGACAACTTCCATCAACTAGAAATAACATCATATTATGAGGGAGGGGGTTAAGCCATCCTTTAGGTAGAGCCTTCATCCAGTCACCACTGGAGACCACCGTTACAGACACACCCAGAGTGGTCTTTACTTATCTCTTAGGTATTTCTTCATCTAATACAACTGACAATCCAAGTTAATGATCCCATAAAAGATAAGAAGAAAGCCTCACATGAAAGTGTGGGTGGGAGGGGCTGCATTGCTCCAAAGTAACATGGACTGCAAGAAGAAAGGAGCAGGACCTCCCGGCTTCTGGGGAAATCATTCCTGAGTTAGAATGGGTCCAAGACGGTGTGGTGGAGGCTGTGTAGAGTCCCAAGTGGTTGGGAGGCTGAGGCAGGAGGATCACTTGCTCCCAGGAGCTTAAGACTAGCATGAATAACAAAGTGAGAGCACTGTTTAAATTATTAAAAAATTCTATAGCAAATGGGATTATGCTGCAAGAGGAGCAAAAATCTTTACGTCCTCAGGTTGGTTCTGAAAGAAACGCTAACAAAAAGTATTACACACAAAGAACAGAACTGAGAAGCTGTGTTGGGTCTTAGCACATGCTGACTACCTTTGAGATTGCCGTAAGACTTACATTGGACCCATTAGAGTCACCGTTCTAAAGCAGAGACATCAATGGGTTTTAGTGAATGCTCAAGATCACACCTCCACCACAACTACATGATTCCAGAACATTTTCATCACCCTGCAAAGAAAATGTGTTGGCTAACAGCCATTCCCTTTCTCCTCATCTTCTTAGCTATGAGCAGCCATACCCAGTCTCTCTGTCTCTGTCTCTGTCTCTGTCTCTGTCTCTGTCTCTGTTTCTCTCTCTCTCTCTCTCTCTCTCTCTCTCTCTCTCTCTCTCTCTCTAGCATTACTCATTGTGAGCATTTAATATAAACAGGATTCTAGAATATGTAGCCTTGCGTCTGGCTTCCTGCCATGAATATGATGCTATCAGGATCTATCTATACTGTGGCATGTTAAAATTCACATTTTTGGGGATGCTGATGGTAAAGATATAAATGTTTGCCTATCTGTTTGTCAGTTGCTGGACATTTGGATGATATTAAGAATGATTCTGCTATGAAAATTCATGTGCATGTTTTTATAAGGATTGTTTTCCAATTCTCTCAGATACAAGCCCAGGTGTGGAATTTCTGGGTCACATGGAAATTATCTTTCACTTTTTGAGGACCTAAGAAACTATTTTTCCAGAAGTTACACCATTTTGCATGCTTGGCAGTTGGTCCATTCTCTGCTTGAAGGGTAGTCACCTTGCTGGCCTCTGCTCAAATTACATCTTGCTCAAAATTTCCCAGGTCTCAACTTGAGTTTAATAGGAGTTTAAAAATAGGGTTGTTTCTCTTTCTTCTGATTTTGAGATGCTTCTCTTTTAAGACTTGTAGAAGAAACTGAAGAGGAGGCTGGAGTCAAGGCAAGGAAGTTTGGTTAGTATGCATTAACCCCAGCTACAGGAATGTCTGCAGGGGTTTGAAGCTCATGCGAGGTGGACAAAAAACTAGCTTGACTTGTGTTTCTGTATTGGGGAGTACAATAGTTTCTCAAACTTGCAAGTATATATATATTCAGGAAGTGTATGTCAAAGGGGCTAATGGCAGCAGGGGTAGGGCCATATTTGAGAGGTGACCATTGTCCTCCTAGGTCAAAGATGTGTTCTCCTGCAGATCAGATGGGGCTCTGAGCCATAGGTGCTTGATCTGAGCTTGTCCTCCCATGAATCTCCAGTCCTACCTGAGATACCACCCAGAGGAAGGAGGAGCCTCAGTCAAAGGGGGCTGGGATCTTCTGGATGCCCAGATGCTGAGACGAGCTACTATTCACTTCACGGAGCTGCTATAACAAAGACCACAGAGTATGTATGGGCTTAAATACCTTGAATTGGGAGCCCCACAGAGCTGGAGGCTGTAAGGCAAAGATGAAGGTAGGAACAGCATCGTTCCCTTATGAGGGTTGAGAGGGAAGGGCCTGCTCCAGGCCTCTCCCTGGCTGGCAGATGGTTGCTGGGATACTGTCTTTTCACATGCCCGTCTCTCTCAGCACTCCTACTCAGGCATAGCTCTCTCTGTGTGCTATCTTTTCTTAAAAGGACACTGGGCACATGGGACCTTTATCGTGTTAAGATGCATGATGAAGGCCCCCACCAGACACCAATCTTCAACCTTGGACTTCTCAAACTCCAGGACTGTGAGAAATAATTGCACACACACACACACACACACACACACACACACACACACGCACGCACGCGCACACACACACACACACACACACACACACACACACAGAGGACCAGAGTTTCCCCAGAACCCATGTAAAAGCTACATTTGTCTAAGCATACTTATAACTGTAATATTGTGTGGGCAGACGGGTAAATCTCAGGAGCTCATCAGCCAGCCAGCACAACCTAAAACAGCAAGATTAACTTTCATCAAGAGACTCTGCCTCAAGGGAATCAGGTAGAGTGTGATAAAGGAAGGCACCAGATGTTCCCCTCTGGACTTCCCAGGCACATGCACGGGTGTGTGCACCTGCACTGCACACACACACCATGCCCGAAATAATAGTTTGGATTAGAGCTCATTTCAATGGTTTCA
The DNA here is from genome assembly GCA_019843815.1 of Montemys delectorum. NCBI lineage: Eukaryota > Metazoa > Chordata > Mammalia > Rodentia > Muridae > Montemys > Montemys delectorum. The sequence goes on along the minus strand of JADRCD010195586.1, from coordinate 20,978 downwards.
TTTTTCACTTACCCCTTTAAAGGCTCTGTCCCCAAATGCAGTAATGTTCTGAGGGACTAGGCACTGAGATTTCCATATTGAGGGGGGCATATCTCCAACTCATACACGTTATCACACATACCCCTCTTTCCAGTATCCGGGAGAACCATGGGTGGGAGTCTGGGAGATGGGATGAGAAGAGTGGTTTTCTTCTAAAGATCCCTCAAGGACAAGGCAAGGGAATCAATCCCTCCCCTTGCCTCAGGTTGGAAGGTATGGGAATCCCCACGGATACCCCTGGGGTGAAGACTTCTTAGGTCAAACACCCCTCTTAGCCAAGTAGCCACTTGGCTCAGTGAGATGATTTGAGAGGAGTCAGCTCTCTCAGAGATTGAATTCATTGTGTCTCAGCCTTCTAAGAAGTAATATAAGGTGGCTCTTATATGGAGCAGCTAAAGTCTTTCTAATGTAGGAAGCACCCAGAAGGAATCTGGAAGGGCCCTGACTGGGCCCTAACGGGTAGAGACAATCCTTGGAAGTATGAAGTAATTTTCTCACCGTTCTCTATGGCCCCAGTTATTATTCTGCCCACTCGTTGTACCTGTGAACCAACAATGAGTCAATATACATTCCTGTTGATCATAGAAGACATCTAGAAAGATCAGGAAAAGTAGCCAGGAAAAATATTTTTTGCCATAAGGCAGAAATCCCAAGGACAAGTGGGTCTAGTCCCTTTGCCAAGTAGAGGAGATTTAACAGCCTCAGGCAGACCTGCCCCGGGTGGTACCTCAGAGCGGGGTGCATGCTGGGTGTAGCTGTATGAGAGGGGGGGTGGAAAGCTGATGGAATCTGGAGCTCCAGATTCCTGAAAAGCTTTGTGTCCCTTTGTCCTCAGGCCACCACGGCAGTGAAAGGGACGCATTTAAGATGTTCTAGGTTGATGGGGAGGGGCAGTGGGAGCATATGAACACAAGGCTTGGTCCCTCGAACATACTGGGGTCATTCTGCTTTTCCCACAGTTCTAGTCACACTATGAGGATACACAACATTGTTTTCTAAACCCAGGTGGATAGACATTTGCTTGCAAAAGTTCATTTGTGAGCCACTGTCCCCAAACCACAAAAGTAAAAAGGGAAATAGGTCTTGGAGTAAAACTCAGGGGGAGAGTCCTGAGTTCAATCCTCAGAAATTCAAAATGAAAAATATAAAAAAATTAAATCTAAACTAATTTGGACAAGGGCACTAGGACCATTCAGAGGAAGGGTCTTGTAGCAAATGATGTTGAGACAAGCCAACATCCACACCAGAGGGTAGACAGCCACCACAGAATCAACCGAAATGGATGACAAGTCCAAAACTCAGGGACAAAACTTTCCAAGCCCATCAGAACAACAGAAGAGCATCACTTCATTAACCTGAGTTTTAAAATGCCTTCTTAGATATGGCACAAAAACACAGGAGATACACCTTCCAATAGACTTCATGGAGGTCAAAAATATTACACACACACACACACACACACACACACACACACACACACACACACGGTGAATATGGTGGGCAGGCCTACCCAGTTGACAAGGTAGCCATCTTTGAGTAAAACTGAGTGGGGATTAAAAAGTTTTATGTTACCTATATTGTATAGAGGTATAAACAAAATCAACTTCATTAAATTTTTTAATAAGGAAAACAGCAATGGTGGTTAATGTTATTAACGTGACAGCACTGAGAATCAGGAAGCCTCTGGCACACCTGTGAGGGGTGGTTTAGAGTTGGTCAGCTGCTAGGCTCGCCTAGGAGAGATTATTTAGGTCAAGGCAGCTGATCCACCCTGAATGTGGGTGTTAGCAGTCTATGGGCAGAAGCTCTAGACAGCAGAGAACAGGGAGGGCAGCTGAGCACAGCGTTCATCTCTTGCTGATTCCTGACTGTGGATGCAGTGTGGCCAGCTGCCTCAAGCTCATGCAGATAGATCATACCCTAGAACTGCCAGCCCAAGTAAGCTTTGCTCCCTTAGATTGGTTTTGTCAGGGTATTTTATCGAAACAACAGTGTCCAGTGAACTGTTTGCATAGGATATTTTCAATGTCCTGTCTAGTGTTTGTTTGATGGACTAGTAATGGTTTACACTTGGGTATTGCAATATGTGAGCAAAGCTTTGCCATGCCAAGAAGCTATCTCTTAGCAAAAATGCTCCTAGATCTCCAAATGTTGCTTCATTCCATTCAGAAGTGACGCTGTTCCTAGCAGAGAACATTCTGAAACTGGTGTCTTTTTCCTTAAAACTCTGGCATCTGCTGTATAAGTTTGCGTGGATCCATACTTTTTTTTTTCCTGGTAAGATAGTAATTGACTTGGCTGGTTGATTATCTTTAAAGCAACATGCTGGAACACAGGAGGACAAACATCTCACTGGAAAGAAGTTCAAGATGCTGAGATGTATTTGAGACAGAATGCTAACGTCAAGGTTTATTAAGACATGGAAAGGTCATTTTGATGATGAGTCAACTTTCATCTTTAAATATAAAAACTTTCTTTTGTAAATCCTTAAGGTTCATTGTAAAACAGTATGGAAAGATCAGTATCCATTCCAGAAACCTTGCTGGTGTGTGTGTGTGTGTGTGTGTGTGTGTGTGTGTGTGTGTGTGTGTGTGTTTTATTACAGGGACAGTACTCTTTGTAGTTCAAAACAGTAACACATGGGGTTGATGCTCTGTCATCTTTGTTCCTGGTTATTTTGAACTCAAGAAAAAAAAAAAAGAAAGAGGAAAAAAAAAAGAGAGGAAAAAAAAAAAGAAAAGAAAAGAAAGAAAAAGACCTTAGCAGTAGATGTGTTTTCTATGGCTCCATTCACAATCAAGTCACTCTTGATTTGAGAAAGGGGGTTGCTTCCTCTGTGTGGGAGCAAGTCTTATTGTGGGAGAAAGCGAAAAGGAGGGCTAACATTTCACCATTTTATGCAGATACGAGTAACCATCAAATGAAGATATTAGACCCCAGGCATGTGGACATCTTCAAAGCAGACTGGGAGATGAAAGCCCTACAGGCTTGTGCTGCTCATTCAAGATCCACTGGTCCTTGTGAAAAATAGTCGCAGACTTTGGGAAGCAAGTGCTCCTTATTAAACCCACTAGTCTTTATTAGTTTCTTGTGTTAAGATTCTGGTCACACACTCAGACACAGGAAACCACGCACAACTTCATCAGCAGTGTTTGAAGGGCTGACGTGTAACAGAACCACTGCTTGGATAAAATAGTGATCTGCTATCAACACAGATTGCGGACTTAGTAACAATATCCAAACATACCAAGAAGTGAATGAATATCATATAGCACGGATGTATTTGAGATATTTTAATTTAGAGCAACTGGACAAAATACAGAGATGCTGGACTATATAACAACAGTATCATCGGCACGGCTGTGTGTGCACTTTCACAACTCTCTTTGCTATATAGAATTGACCTGCTTAAAATTCTCTTCGGTCCCTTAAAGCATCTTCAGACTGGTCGAATGGGAGGTACAGATGAGGGCCCTGTAACTTGTGTCTGGGCTGTTTAAGATGGATCACTGGCAGAGTGGTGGGGCGTGAGCACAGTCGACTGCTTTCCAAGGACTGAGATGCAGACTTGGAGATGGGTTTTGACTTGGCAGCATAGCCCTTTGACTTTGGAATATTGAATCTGAGTTATCAGCTCAGGGAATTTCAATCACGAGTGCTCATTTCTCCAAGATAAGCTGATACCTCCATAATAAGGGAAACGGTAGTTTTAAATCCCACCACTGAGGCCAATTTTAAGGGCAAAACATTAAACTTTTACAGAGCCATGAAGACACGAGATCATTCCCCTTTCACAGGAATATGTTCCCTATACCCTGCCTTGAGAAGGTAATGGCCAACCAAGGGTCCAGCTGGTACAGCTCCCTCCCAAGGAGAATGTGATGATGCCGTGAATGCCCCACACTCCAGCCAATGTCTGAAATCCACTTGGGGTGACATCTTGGGCTCTCGTGGAAAGAAAGCAGTATTTATTTGAACATTAATCAGACTAAATCTCTCAGCAGTTCTGGCCACTGTTCTCACTGGGGAGAGAATGGGGAGCAGGTTTCTAGGAAGCATAAAAAAGGGAGGCTTTTTTGAGCATTTCATATTTTGGTTAAGCACAAAGCAATAGTTTAGAGATGCATGGGAGACACACTGACCCTGAGTCTATTTAATACTTGACAAGAACTAAATACTCTTATGTGTAGGGCTTTGACCTGAGTTGTGTAAAGCATCAGTTGGATCCGCATTGTTTGTCCAGACGCTGGGGTCCGAATGTTTGGTGTCTAGTTGGGTAGCACAGAAAGCAGTGAGTTCTGGGCAAGCTGACATTCCTCTCTTTCCTGGCTCTAAGGTTTCACCGGTAATTAAGTGATTATGTTGAGCAGCCACTAGCCCACTAGAGAAAACCACCCCCTCTCCTGTGAGAGGTTTCATCTTCCTAGGTCCCCTGTGGCAGATCTTCTTTCTGGGGAGGACAAGCCTCCCAGAGCAGCTGCCACCCCCATGATAGGCACTAGAGGCATAAGATGCACATAAAGAGAACTCAGTCTCCCTATCTCCAGGGGAAAAGCCCGAGAGAGTACAGGGAATGAGACAGGGCTGTGAATGTTGGGCTCCATGGAGGTTCCTGAACTGCAAGCCTTGAGAAGTTGTGGTACTTTTCATGGGAAACGTCAGATCATGTACCTCAAGTTATTTCTCTCCTTTTCCATCTGGATCCCACTGATTTCTAAAGCCAGAGCTGAGTGGTAAAGAGGGCGAGAACTCAGTTGGGATGCTCCCTTATGGTTCTGATAGAGCACTGCCTACAACCAGGAAGGACCCCTCATCCTGATAACGCACATGGGGAGTTTCCAAGCAATCACCTTCCCTGGATGTCCTTGCTATTCTCTCAAGGGCTTGAGGGTGGGGTTGTGGTTACCCTGCTATTAGCTGTAGATCCCATAAGAAAGTCCTACCTTCTACATCACACACTGGATGCCTGTTCAGTGTATTTCCTTGGCCTCGTCTTACAATTATGCTTTTGCTATGTATCCAAGGTGACACTGAACTTACTATAGAAGCCCAAGCTGGTCTTGAACTCACAATCCTCTCATTTCAGCTCTGGGATTACAGAAATGTACCACCACTTCTGGCATATGGTAATGCTTGAATCCTTCTGAGTGATAGCAGTGAGCCTGAACATGCACCCAATCTACTTATCCTCATGCTCATAAAGTGGGGTAGCTGATGTGTTGAGCCACACTCAACAGAGGCCAGTGAGGCGAGAAGGGCAGCTTTCTCCAAGGGCTAGATGTATTTGGAGGAAAGTGCTCAGGCAGCCAGCAACTGCTCTTCCGTGGTCTCCAGCAGCAGGGACGTCCTGCTTTGTAGTTCTGTTTCTTTAAATCTCACTGTCTTCCGGAACCTTTCTATTAAAGTGATAAGATACTAAATCTGACTTACATACTTAACACCCCAAGAGTAATAACAATCAGTCCAGTTATCAAAAGGGGGCATTTTGGAATTGAACTGGAAGACCCAGAACTCCACGGGATGAATAACCAGTGTCTAGATTCCTAGCAGTCCTGGAAAGGGACCCAGTAACAGCTGGTGGGGGACATGCTGAAAAAGCCCACCAGGTTCTATGTTTCCAGTCATTGACTTCTCAGTGATGTGGACATATTTGTGATACTCTTGCTGTCAGGGAAAGGTAACAAAGGAGGCCCACAGACTGTTGTTTCAGACAGTGAGTACCTTTGGCTGCTGTGGGTAGAACGACATTCCATGGGGTCACAAATACTCCTGGGTTGAAGATTTTCTGTGTTCATTCGGTCATCTTGAAAGAGAATTCATAAATATCAGCTGAATGTCACCGTGATTTTCATTAGCACGGGTGATGTTTGAAAATCCCAAGCATGCGTGATACTTTACATCTTGTCTGGTTATGAGCCACTTCTCCATAAGCTTTTCCTATTTTGAAAATAACTAGGAAACAAGAGCTTGAGTTGGTTCTTCAGGCCACATCAGTACTTCGGACGCTCTGTGGGTCCCATCTATGTCTTGGATGTTTAGTTTTGTTTTGATTTGGGATTAATGTCTTAAATTCATCCCCCCTATTGCTGTCTTTAAAATTGGCCCTAAGAGGTAAGCTTTCCAAATAACACAGGGAAGTTTAATCCCCCGATTCCCATTACCACCAAGAGCTGTGACTGTAGGTCCCTCTGCAGCTGACCCCAAATTTACCCCTTGGTGTTGAAAGTGCCAATTAAATAATAAAAACCCAAACCATGGTCAGATGTAATTAGTTTGAGAATAGAGCTTTATAACACACCTCATGCCTGGCAAACAAGTTAACCCTCTGATGACACAAACAATGATGTGGACCAGGAGAACAATGTCCTCACAAACATCTCTGTGCTGTTTGTTAGGATGTATTCTCCTGGGAACAGGCAACAGGCTCCAAACAGTTGAAAAGGCAGTTTATGTGGTCAGCCCCTACCCTCAACTGAACTTGCCTTTCAAGACTCCAGGTAGTCTAGGCTTGATTGCAAATGGAATGATACATTTTAAAACAGGATTCTGGTAAGAAGAGACTCCAATGGTGTCGCCTACAAATTACCCAACAGAAAGACATTTCTTAGTCCACCTCTGAAAGAGTATCACTCTCAGTGGTCTCTAGAGCTGGTAAGAGGTAGCTAAGTACCCTAAGCTACCTCTGGGGACCAAGTGGGCTCTTTTCCTGCTGCTCAGCTGTTGAGGACTGAACTGAAATGTCCAACCTTTCCTGTGTTTTTTTCTCTTGACTGTGGGCCTCTGTCCGATAGATGGTGTGGTGGGGAAAAGGAATGACTGGATCAGGTCAAGAGATTACATTGTTGCTGTTGTTTCTGCTTCTCCAGCCTGGGTCGGAGGAGGAGAGGGAGGGGGATAAGGTCACAGCAAGGTTGACAGACCCTGATCTTCACAGGCGCTAGGAAAGGTCCTGGCCACTGCTTCAATACTTCAGCTCTTTGATTTGGAGTCCTCTTATTTTCTCCAGCAAGGATTGAAAACATGATGCCATTAGGTTAAGTTGGAAAAGCCTGGCATAGTAGTCAGGGAATTGACATGTGCCAATGAAGATGCATGCCATGTGTCTATTAGAGCAGCGTGCCGGGGCTACTACTTGAGCAGGCATCCATGCATGTCATCATCGACAGGGAGCCTTTCCTTTCCTCATCAGCAGTCTTTGGGATATGAGGAGAACCTGTGTGTGTGTGTGTGTGTGTGTGTGTGTGTGTGTGTGTGTGAGAGAGAGAGAGAGAGAGAGAGAGAGAGAGAGAGAGAGAGAGAGAGAGAGAGAAAGAGAGAGAGGGGGAGAGAAATATGGACATATTTGTGTATGGAAAACAAAAGTAGGAAACTACAATTCTATTGAAAAACTACAGTTCTATTCAGATTTCACAATGGTAACCATGGGAGCTACATTGGAACATCAGTGAAGGGGCGAGAGCTAGGGATGCAGCTCAGTGGTGGAGAGCTTGCATAGCATGTGCCAGGCCCTGAGCTCAATACCTAAGACTTAAAAAAAAAAAATAGAGAGAAAGGAAAAGAGAAGAAAAAGAAGGAAGGAAGGAAGGAAGGAAGGAAGGAAGGAAGGAAGGAAGGAAGGGAACATTCACGAAAAAAGGTTGCTTCTAAGGAGATTCCAAGCTGAGAACCAGAATACTGCTTTGGAAATATTTCAGTTCTAAAGTTTCCTTGTAAAATATTAACAGGAACTGGCGAGCTTTTTCTTTTAAATGTACTACTCAGTTTCTCTCACATACAACACAAATCATTTAATGTATCGTTTGCAGCCTCAGAGAGGCAGACATATTTAATCCAAGGCTGTTTATAAACTCGAATTTCATATGGATTAAAAACTGCAGATAAATTAAGTCACAATAATATCTTGTACATGCATTAAGGCTGGTGACTGCTAAAGTCTCTTGAATATCTACAAACAGGAAGTCACAACGCCAACTACTGGGTCTGAAGAGTGTCTATATCATTAAAAAAAACTTGCATTTTTCTTTCTATTTTATTTTGCCATACAGATTTCAACAGAAATGCTGGAAAACTGTGAAAAAAATGTTATTTAAAAATATATATGCATATGTTACCGTTACTGCACAGTTTCAAAGATGTGATTCATAAATAATACCACTGCATTGAGTGTATAATAATGACTGCATTTTCAAGGTGATCTGAGCTCGCAGTGATTTAGACTCAAAAATTAGGCACTAGTCATATCTGTCAGGTGTACTACAGTTCTGTGTTAGTTGTATGGTACATATATATTTTTAAATGGATGCATTTGTGTGAACTGTGTCTCTTCTGTGTGGATGTTAGAGATGTACACATCACCGTTGCACAGCGCAGCACACACACCATTGTTGTATATACTGGGATATATTTTAGTGAAGAAAGTCTCATTGCATTGCATCCCAGGTGTTCAATATAGCACACAAACTGTCAACTGTATTCTTCCAGTGCATCCTCTCAGAAAGTGGGACCAAGTTTCCACTTGAATGTCTCCAAATGCCTGTTTTAACAGATCTTCTCTCTCTGGGCACATCTGCATCAGAGACTGAGACCCGAAGAGTGACAACTAATGCTAAAGTTTGTTCAGGAATATCTAGGCCGCTCCCTTTCAGAGGTTATCCTAACATTGTGACAGAGGGTGGCATCCACCCAGGTCATGGGAGAGAAGACCAGCTGGACTCTGATGGGACATCTGAGGTCAGAGTATGTCTTCCAATGGAAACAAGTGGTAATAGATGTTATGCTTACAGTAAAACTCTTTGTAAAGACATGGGGTCACTGAGCTGTGGTCATCTGGGGGGGTGGGGGTGAGGCACCCACAGGCTTGCATCTTCTACATTTCAGCATTATTTGAATTCCTATAATGAACATGTAGGATTTTTATAGTCATAAAACATAAGAAAGATGTTTCCACTTGCAACCCAACTTAAGAAAAGGAACATGCTGCTGCTGATCTTTCAAAGCACCGAATGGAAGATGGTCCCTTACCAGAATTATCAACATTGAGCCCTGTCAGATGCAAGATGATTTCTTAATAAAATTATCTATATTGGGACTGTCACTGCTCCATGGATGAGGCAAGAGATTTGATCTGCACACTCTATGTGCTACCCCTTCCCCCATCCCACCCTGTCCCACCCGTCCCCGTCCCCGTCCCAGACCAGTCTCTACAAGTTTTGTTTGGTCATCAGTGTGTTCGTCAAACCTGTGCTGGTGCAATCAGCCAGAGGCCACCTTTGCAATTTGATGGGTTTCCCAGGGATATGGACTGAGTGAGTGTCACAACTAAGTTTGTAACTTTAAAGAAAGGCAGGAGCAGAGAAACTCCCCAAGATCGGCACAGAGACCCTCGAGGGTACTGCTCTATATGAGAGTTTGAACTCTTCGCCAGATTCTACCAGGAGTAACTAGAACAAAGTCTCAATGCTGCACACAAGGTGATTCAATTTCGTATATTCAGACTTTAAACACAGGATGGGATCACAGACCTGCCAACAGTTAAAGGGATGCGAGGAGCATGTTGTATAGATAAATACAAAAAATGGAAACGGAGGTGAAACCTTCTCATGTCAAGAATCTCAAACCTAATTTGCTCCAGAACCTAAAACCTCTTGTACAGTGCTATGATACCAGTGGTAAATCCCACACCTGGCCTCTAGGGATGGCTTACAATCAATATTGCAGACATTACCTTCCTGTGTACAGGGTCTATATAAAACATAAATGAGATTTATGTTTAGACTTGAATCCTCTCCCCCAAGATAACTCATTGTGTACTCACAAATATTCTAATGTCTTATAAAAACAGTTCTGGTCCCAAACAATTGAAGTCAATGTACTACTAAAAATTTCAAGTGTTTGAGGGCAAAAGCCAGATGCAAATTCCACAATCCACTTTGGTGTAAATCACCAAACCGTGCTCAACTCTTTGTATAGGTTGGTTCCTCGCTTGGAGCTGGGGAATGAGAGTAATCTTATTTGCCACCTACTGACAAAGCTGACAGACAGTGATGTGTACATTGCCAAGCTCACAGGGAGACAGAGGAAACATAGGACTCACACTTTGTGGCACCTCGGCCACCTAGAACAATGCAGGGCTCTGTGGGTGGCCTTACCTATCTCCCTCTGGCTGACCTGGTGTAGTTTTGTCAAGTAACTCAAGGACAATGGTTTGTTCTTAAAGTGTTGTAAGATGTACCTTGTTTACAGGACTTGTTTCTTTATACTAATATTTCAGATCTACATATATTTAAAAAGAAGACTAAGTCTAGGGAATGGAAAAACACGAGAAAACAAACTTCAGACAATAAACTGTAAACGAGATGCTGAAAACTAAAACAAACTCAATAAAAACAAAACAAAACAAAACAAAACCAGACAAGACCCATGGTCAAGACATAAACACACCAAATGCAAAGATTATAAGCAAGACACTCTGGTTGTTGCTACTCCAAACCAAGTTTTGATCATCACAGGGATAACTTTCCCTGCATCATAAGCAGCTTGGTAATGAAAGCTTGAAAAAAATGTTCCTCAAGTCAAAATGCCACTCAAGGCCTGGAGTGGCACATGGTGTGTGACAAGCAAGAATCAGGCGGGTGACAACATCGAGTGCGTCTGTGTCTGAGAAGCAACACCCAGATCTAGGGATGGCATACTCTAGACAATGTCTTCGTTTGGCCTAGAAAGGTTGCAAGAAAGCTACTGTAGAAAGCAGAGACTTGAAATGGTTTGGCTGACCACAGCCACAGAGTCACAGTGGCAGAAAGAGGAACTGCGCATGCCTGGAGGGCTCATTGCCACCCCTGAAGACTTCCATTTGGAACCAGAACAGTCACTGCTGCTATTGTGGTTGGCGAGCTTTTACTGAATCCTGGTGCCATATGTGGGGACAAGGCAAGGGACACTTGTGGGACTCCATTGGCTTATAATGTGTTTGTTCGATAATGAGGGGTGAGGGAGGGTACTAGGGGAGGGACAAGGTGTTTGGTAACATGCACTCTAGTGAACTTCTGGCACAAAAATAACTGATTTGTTTCATCAATTGCTCATTAATATACAACAACCAAAAGTAACCGGGGCATTGTATATAATACTGAAAAGAACTGGTAATAAGAGACAGGTTTAACTTGTCCGGCAGTTACCGGCAGTTATTATCTCCATGTGCTGGAGTGCACCAGGTTCGGCAACGCATGAGATTTCTGTGGAACTTTCTAAGAAGGCAATGGCTTTGCACTGGGGGGGGGGGGGGGGGGAGGAGGATATGTCTGAGTGTGTGAGCACATGTGTACTGCATGGATTTCCTCCAAGGAGGAACCTCTAATCACTGTCTAGCCTGGGGTTATACAAACTAGACAAAGGGAATACGGTTTGATGAGCTGTTGATCTTACACACATACATAGGCAGCTTTGTACGAACCCACATCTAAACACACACACCCCAGAGAAACATCACTGTTAGACTCTGAGGAGATGTTCACTGTGGTTTGGGCTGGGAATGTCAGTAGCACAGTGCCCGGAAACATTGAGCCACTGAAGAGAAGAAAACACAGTCTGGCTCAAAGGTGTGGTCCCTAGGACAGGTGCGCGCTGCTCCGCAGCCAGTGCAGGCCTTGCTGGGAGTACTGGACTAGGTGCTCCATGCTGCTGTGCAGGGTGACAGGTCCCATGAGCAAATCCAGGTCATTGAAGAACTCTAGGAGACAGAGAGATGTGTGAGGGGTGCTACCCGGAAGTCACGGCCTGCATGCCTTCAGAGACAACCTATTCACGGCTTCAAGCATTCTCCATTGTGTATGCGGTCTGGCATTTCCCTAGAACAAAATAAAGCCCTGCACCCTAATAAGTGACTATTACTTGCCAAAGTTGCTATTTCCCAAGGTTCTGTATGTTCCAGTTACATTCTCCTGGGAGAAAAAGTGGTTTTCACTCAAAGTCAGTGTGACTGTCTTTCCGTTATTTCCGTCAACTGTCATGGCTGAGCCTTCGAAGGGGGTCCAAGGAGTGGGGCTCCAGGACAGTGGGTCAGTTAGTGGTCTGCACGGAGTGGTCACCTCTGCTGAAGTTACCTCCTGGACCAGAGAGTTCTCTGTCTGCTCTCTCCTTTATTTTGTACCCGGGTACTTTCTGGGAGCAGTGGGTAGAGGGAGGGGAGGACAGGCCAGAGGAATCACGGGTGTGGTGAACAGAGACACATTCTCAGGGCAGCTCTGCTCCTCATAGGTGTCACCGAATAATGCTCCCCTGGAAGGAAGCATCTGAGACGGCGCTGTCAAGCGGACATCCTTCTAAGAAGGGAACAGAGGTTCAGGGAAGATTGACACTCAAGGTAGTGGGAGGAGGAACCAGGCACAGGACAGAGGAGGAGCAGGCTAGCATGGGGGAACAGAACCAAGTCTGTACCCCACCTGTCACTGGGGACAGCAGCTAGCTCCCAGTGGTAAGATCACTGACCACCGACTAATGACCTAAAAACCTTTCCCTTTCTATCTTCTTAGATTCCACAAATTTAGCCTCAGAAAGCACCCACTGCTCTGTTAAAGTCTTATGACTGACTGAGAGACAGAGAATGTCCGAGAGGGGGAGGGGGAAAGGAGAGAGGTACTTATGCATACATGTGGCAGTCAGAGGATGACTTTTGGCATTTGATTTTCTCCTCCTACTGTAGGCTCTGGGAGTGAACTCAGGCTATCAGGCTTGTCCCCGCTGAGCCTTCTCCATGACCCCTATTACTTCTGTTATCAGCAAAACTATTTTAAAGGTAATTAATTCACAACTGTGAGTAAGACATCCTCTTGAAAGAGAGAACGATATAAGCAGTAATGCACTAACACTTTTTTTTCTTTTTTGAGACAGGTCTTATTTTCGTAGCCCTGGCTAGCTTGAAACCCCCTTAGCAGCTCAAGCCGGACTAGAATTTAGAAATCTTCCTGTTTCAACTTCTTGAGTACCATGACTCTAGGCTTGTACCACCAGGCCTGGCTGGCAGCTTAGGCCATAAAGAGCTGCTAACACTCATTCATATATTTGATATTTTTGGAGCCCTATCTGAGTTCTAGGCTAAGTGTGTGGGGGGCAGGGCGCAAATTAAAAGGAAATATAGTCTATGTGCAAGAAGCTCACTGGGAAATCCCATGATCGAGTATGTACATCTGCACCTGAATTGGTACCTGCATCTGTGTGTATCTGCATCTAATTGAATCCACCTACTCTTCTACAGCAATGGTAAAAGCAGGCCCAGGCGGCAGGTGCCAGCCTTTTCTTTCTCCTAGCGTAAACCATGAAATTTGATCACTGATGCCCCTTGGGCAGATTTCCCTGTGCCTGGGCGGGTCCCATTCTCCAGGGCTTGTGCACACACCTCTGTTTTCCTTGGCCAGGTTATCAGCCATCTCCCAGTAGTCATAGCTGTGGAGGATGCTGTTGGTGATGCTGACGTGATTGGCCGCCATCTGGTGAATGCGCTGGGGGATGCTGACGATGGTCGAAGGGGACAGGCCGCTGGAGCTGGAGAGGCTGCCCTGAGACCCCACGGAGCTGGCGGGAGAAGGGTTGGGAGACATGGGGGATGGGCTTCCAGTGCTCCTGGAAGAAGAGAGGTAGAAAAGCCAGAGTGGAGAGGTTGGGAGCAGGTGAGGCAGGGTGGGGCAGCCCCTCCGGGTATCATGCAGTGTGAGATTTAATTGCATTTGGGGAAAGTGAACTTACTTGCCACTGGACCCCCATGGGGATGGGGCTTGGGCAGCTTTCGATGAATTCTGCAGGGAAATAAGAATTTGGACAGTGAGTGGCACTGGCTAAGACTAAGCAGTGGACAGCAGCTCATTTTCAGTTGACTGTGACAATAACTACTAAGATTCTGTAGGTCAGCACAGACTCCCTGAAGTCAGGTCACGGGGCTTTTCTTCTTCTTCCATGGATGCTAGTGTGTATGAATGTGTGTGAGCACAAGTGTGCACAAGTGCCTTACCCAGCAGAGCCCTTTACACACAAATTTTAGGCACCAAATTATCTGTAACTGCAAGAGTTTGGTAAATGCTGAGCCAATTCAGAGTTTTTCATTGGAAATAAGTCTAAATCTTTACAACAGAGTAGGAACTTTCCCCCTCTCCACAATGAGAATGTCTTTTATCTAAATTTAGCGATTATTTATAGAGGCTTTTGAAGGAAATGTGTCATCAAAACCTAGTGTTTTAAATTATGAAGTTTAAAATTTCTGTTAATGCTGTGTGTGGTGGTGCATGCCTTTAATTCTAGCACTCAGGAGACAGAGGCAGGTGGATCTCGGAGTTTAAGACCAGCCCGGGTCTTAAACGACAACAACGACAACAACGACAACAACTACTACTACTACTACTACTACTACTACTACTACTAATTTCTCTTAAAGGAATAAGAGAATATTCTTAAAGTAATAGCTTCAAATACATTTCTTACTAGAAAATTTAGAAATTCTGACACATTGATACCTTATTACTAGCACAACTGATTGTACTGAGAAGTTTTTTTCCATTCATTTTTTTTGGTGGTATTGGGCACTGAAATCAAGGTGTTACAGGAGAGAACCCCACCCCTGAGCTCTATCATTAGCCCTCGATTTAACATAGGTGGTCTGGTTTAGGATATTACATCTTATGGGCTAGGCATCTGCATCAAAGCTCTCCTGATTTGGGGTGTGGCTCAGTGACAGTTTGCTTGGCTGGTCTAAGAAGCTCCTGGGTTTAACCCCAGGCACCACAACAAAGCAGAGACATAAACAAACAAAAGAAAGTAATTTTTAATATCTTGCATGTGTATATGTGTGATGTGTGTGTGTGTGTGTGTGTGCGCGCGCGCGCGCGCGTGTGCGCATATAAAAGCATGCCATGGATATGTAGAGGTCAGAGGCCAACTTGTGGGAGTTGCTTCTCTCCTTTTAACACTTGGGTCCTGGGGATAGAACCCAAATCATCAGGCAGCTTCATGCTGCATGTCTAGCCACTGAGGCAGCACACCAGACCAAACCAAAAAGTTTGGAAAGTGTTTTCTTCACCAAGAGAAATTGCCAAGCGCAGCCAACCAGGCTTCCTGTCTGAGAGCCGATCTGCCTTCTTGGGTAGTCTACACAACGAGGGGTAGGCCAATCTTTATGAGGCTCACGCCATTTCTCCCTTCCAGGGACAAGACGCCATGCCTGTCAATTCCTAAGACCGTGCTTCCAGCAGAACGAGCGTCATGCCGTGCCTGGACATCCAGTGTTAGAGCAGAAGCTACCACCATGGCAAGAACCGGCTTTTCAGGCTCTCAGTAAGCGTGGACACAGGACGGACCCACAGACTGCCACTTTCACCTGTCTCACAGAGAAAACGAGAAAGAAAATGCCACCTTACGGGGCTCCCTTTCCTTTCCTGCCAGAATGGTACGGACGTGCCTAGCAGGTGTGATACTCTTCACCTGTACTCCTTCATATCAGTATTCTGGGTAGGAGAGCGCAACTCGGAAGAAGGAGAGGGGGTTGCAGGAAGAGTTTCAGAAAGATTCTGAATGGGATGGAAGTCTGTAAGCACTACGACATGGGCAGAGCCAATCTCTCCTCAGAGACAGCACACACTGCTAAAGCATGTTCTTCACAGACAAATTATCATGGTGGCCTGAAGGCTCCAGGCCCCAGGCTGTGTTTGAACGGTCCTTGGAGTAGGACCCAAAGGGCAGCTAGTAGGAACAGAACTTCAACAGGAAGGACACAGGTTTTTTGTTGTTGTTGTTGTTGTTGTTGTTTTTTTGGAGAAGGCATGTGGTCAGAACTGGGAAAGAGGGGCAGATCTGAGATGTCCTGTCACAAAGATGGTGGCAGCATCTCACAGGTGCAGTGTACAACAAATCACATTGTACACTGTTAATAATACAACCTGCCACTTGAAATGCACCTAAAAACATAGAAATGCCCATAACTCCTGGAAGAGAAACTGATTTTCTGTTCTCTTCTCTGTCTATTTTTGTTCATATACACACTAAAAACAATCCTTTAAAAGTTTGCCAGAACTCACTGCGATCACAGAATTCAGCTTACTTCTTTATTCAAGCATCATTTATGTTACTTTGTATAGCGAGGCATCTCTTAGACTCTGATTTCCTGAAAATCACTCTCTCTGCCTCCGCTCCCATGTGTGTCATGCGTGTTTGAGACAGGTCTCACTGTATAGATCTGATTGGCCTGGAAGTTGCAGTGATCTTCCTGCATCTGCCTCCTGAGTTCTGGGATCACAGGCAAGCCCACCAGGCTATCCCATTGCTCCTTGGCAGTCATTCCATCTATACAATTATGTACAAGATAGCAGTGCACTAGACACAGATCAGAGCAACACCAGGATAGCCTGGCCATTCAGCTGGTCTCTCAGACATGCAGGTTGGCAATAAAGGACTAAAAAAGATGTGCGTGCGTGTGTGTGTGTGTGTGTGTGTGTGTGTGTGTGTGTATGTTTGTATGTGTGTATCTCTGTGTGGGTTTGTGTGTATGTCTGTGTGTTTGTATGTGTGTATGTTTGTGTGTTTGTATATATGTGTGCATGTACGTGTTTATATTTATATGTGTGTGTCTCTGTCTGTATGTGTCTGTGTGCATTTGTGTGTGTGTCCGTGTGTCTATGTGTGCATGTTTGTATGTGTCTGTGTGTGTGCTTGTATGTGTGTTTGTCTGTGTGTCTGTGTATATGTGTATATGTCTATGTGTGTGTGTGTGTCTGTGTATTTGTATGTGTGTATCTCTGTGTGCCTGTCTCTGTGTGTTGTTTTGTATGTCTGTGTATGTGTGCCTTTGTGTGTGTTTGTATGTGTGAGTATGTGTTTGTATGTGTGTGTGTGTTTGTCTGTCTGTGTGTATGTGTGTGTGAGTCTGTGTGTTTGTATGTGTGAGTGGGTTTGTATATCTGTGTGTATGTGTGTTTGTGTGCTTATGTGTATTTGTATGTGTGTGTGTATGTGTGAGTGTGTTTGTGTATCTGTGTGTGTCTATGTGTGTTTGTATGTGTGAGTGTGTGTTTGTGTATCTGTGTGTATGTGTGTTTGTATGTGTGTGTGCACATGGGTGTGTGTGACAAAGGAGAGGTAGAAACAACGATGGTGTAATTTCAGACAAACAGACATTTTGAACAAACCATTAACTTCAGGTACACTTGCAACAGCACAGCAAAGGAGTGCTCTTCATTTGTTTTGCTAGTTTTGTAATCTTCTCAGGAAAGTAATTGAATTTTCTGAGATAGCTGCCATGGCTGTGATTCAGTATCACCATCCCACATTGCTATTGAGGTTCTCTGAGCTATAATAATGAGCCATTTCCTACCCAAAAAACCCGGCATTTCAATCAAAGATTAAATCAGCTACTGGAGATTAACTCAGGAAAGAGGGTCTAAGTAGTTACTTCCAAGAATTCTACACGGAGATAAGGAATTATGTCTGATCTGGACCCTGGGGACAAATTGTACATTCTTTGTTTAGAGGCCATAAAAATAAGGACGCGAAGACAAGGAGACAAACTGTCTGGGCTGTCAAGGCCGATTCTTGGAGCCGGGCAAGCCACAAGTTTGTCATAAACGGGTGACTCTGGACAACAGAGATGGCAGGGTTAGCCTCAAGGCAATGGGTGCATGAGGCCTCTCAGGCGCTTCTGCTAGGAAGAGCCAGCCTAGCACAACGAGCCACAGTGCTCTTATTTGCCTGATAGTACCTTGAAATAGTCGATAAGTGCTTTTGAATATTTTACAGCATGGTCCCTTTTGAGTCGAAACATCCGCCAGTATAGGAGGGCCAGGCATCGGTAACTGCAGGGGAAGAAGAGAAACATGTGTCCTTCACAAGGAAGCTTCAGAACAAATCCTGTCATTTCAGACTCAATATTTTGATCACACTTTTGCATCTAAAATGTTCCCATCTTAGGTATGTGTATGAGTATTTGACGTTCCTTTTGTTCAAAAAACACAATTCAAGATTCCAAGGAGGCACCCCATACCTGCATTTACCACTAAAGAGCTCTTTGTTGGGAACAGGGTCAGGCCACTCTCTTCTTCTACCACCAGAGGGCAGTGTCTCCCCACGGGAACCCGAGGGAGTGCTAGTGCACAGTCTCTACTGCTTTACCGGTGAGCTATTGGCCTTGCAGACAGGACAGCAATTTCACAGATTTTATCACCTCTGCTTGTTAACGCTTTACTAGATTGTAATCAGTTCAAATAAAGTGCATTACAACCACAACAGAAATACTAATCTGAGGCTAGTTACGTTTGCTCATTTACTACAAGGTTTTTGTATAATTATTTATATCCTACATATATTCCAACATTAATTATTAATCACTGTCAATTTATTAATCCCATCACAGTACTTCAATAAAGAAAAGGGCATATTTAGCATTTCCTGAGACTCATTCTCTCCTGGTGCTTGCCACGGGTAATTCTTCCTCAGCTCAGCTCAGGTATGTGTTAGAGTCACAAGGAGCCCACTATAACCTCTCAAGCGCCTCAAATTCCAGAGGAAACCACGTCAAACAGCTCAACACTATCTTTTGTCTAGGTTGCAGTTATGCCATCTGAGATTCCACTTGATTTTCCATCTCACAGATTAGATCTAGAGCCCAGGCACAATACTTTGAATTCACAGGACAAGAGAGACTAAGTAAGTGAGGGGCCTTGCAGTGTGAGATGGGTTGAGGCAGCAGAGCAGATGCTGTGGGGAGAGCTATCACTGCGCAGCCCTTACTACTGTAACCCTAAGTGTGGGCAGATTGATTACCCATTAGCTAGTGTGAAAGAAATTATTTTACTACCTAAGTAAAATGAGCATTCCCTCGGTTCAGTGTATTGATAACTCTAATGGATTGTGGGTACTCATGCATACTGACTGGGCATACAAAGTAACTGCATCAAAAGTGGTAAGTACAAGAAAAATTCCATTTAGCATCGTTCACAGTCAAAGGACTGAGGCGGGGCCTATTATTTTTACTTTGCTTTTGTGTGTGTGTGTGTGTGCATATGTGTGTATATGTGTGTGCTCATGCCTGCCCATGCACGGTGTAGAGGCCAGAAGTCCACCCTGGGTGTCTGTTGTTTGCCACCTTATTTCTCTGAGACAGGGGGCCTGCTGGTTTTGGTTACCCTGAGTAGCTACTGTCACCATGCTCTCCCTGTGATGTGGTTACTGTGAACTCAGGGTACCATAGGGAAAAGTGGTCTGGAGCTTCCAGACATCACAGGGCAGCTCAGCATCCCATTTGTAGAGCTGGAGTTATACTTACCAAAGCGCAGCTAACTGTTTGTCCTCTGGTGTGGCATTGGGGCCTGAGTGGGTTTTTAGTCTCATAGCATACCTTAAAAGAAAAGGATAAAATAATTAACGTAAAGGAATTAAAAAGTGCTTTCTGGCTATCAACAGAAGCTTTTCTATGGTTCTCTGCCCTACTCTCAGGTGTTCTTTCTTTCTTTTCTTTTTATGTACATGTGTGTGTTATGTACATGTATGTACATATGGGCATGTATTTGACGTTCCTTTTGTTCAAAAAACACAATTCAAGATTGTGTATGCCCATGGAAGATAGACTGGGTGTTGGATTCCTCGGACCTCAAGTCATGAAGTGGCTGTGAGTTTTGGGATTCGAACTCTGGTCTTCTGCACAAGCAGCGGGTGTTCTTAACCACTGAACCAGCTCTCCAGCTCGAGTACATCGGTGCTCACCGTGCTGACAAGCCTGCCTTAAAAGCTGGCCGATGGCATTACTGTGCCAAGTAGGAGATGGCTTTTGTGATGTGCTACCCTCTGCACTTTAACAACACAGAACAAACTCTCAGGAGTGCTCGAGAACTATTCACAGATAGGGAAAAGCGTCCATTTTCCCTGCATTTCTATCATGCCGAGTCCCTGAGGATGGAGGGAGGGAAGCTGACCCTAGTACTTAGATGTAGAGGGCAGCACCCAGATTTTACTTTGTGACGCTCTTGGCATAGCAAGCGGCCTCCTGAAAATGGCTGAGAAAGTAGCCCTGTTGCTGCAGAGTTTCTAAGTTCCAGGCGCAGCCCTTTGCACATCCCCTGGGGCTTGCCCTGGGTAAAGCCCTGTGGTGTGACCTACAGTTTGATGGTATCAACGTTTCACACTGGCTGAGGCATAGACATCTTTACCACCCTCCTTTTAAGGAATAGTTATCTTGAGTACCAGATGGCGGTGTAAATTTTGTTTCAACCATCAAGCGATTTACAAAGCTCACTGGAAGGAAAGGTTTATTGTGTCCGCAGCTACAAGCGCTCTTCCTTGCAGACACACCAAGAGTCCTTCTTCCACCACTTTCTTCTTATTGAGGAAGTTCCTTCAGTCTTAAAAAAATTTTTTTTTTTATTTCAGTTGTTTTTATTAGTTTACAAATAACTCCGTTGTATTTATTCTGGCACTCTCCAAATGTAATTTGTTTTTGTTGTATCTCCCTTCCAACCTTCTGTTGTGCTCTGAGAACCCGAGAGGGAAACACAAGACGCCCTCTCCCACTTGACTTGTGGGCTGCCTAGAGACAAATGCTTCTGTTCCCTTAGCCTGACTCCCACTCAAACACTGGGCGGCTGTTTTTAGACTCCCTCTGCCCCGTGAGAGGAGACCACTGCTGTCCATGGAGGTAGTCTCAATACTGACAACACGCCTTTGCTTCCTGATTGCTTTCAGGATTTGGGTTTTGTAGCCCCATGTTCTCATGGTGTGTCTTGGCATGTATTTCTTAAGGGTTATCCTGTAGGGTTTCTTGGTTTTCTGAATCTGTCTTTTGTTCAGTGACTTTTAGCCATTAGGTCTTCTAATATTCTTTCTGCCCCATTCTCTTTTCCTCTTATTCTGGGGCTCTAGTGATAATACACACACACACACACACACACACACACACACACACACACACACAC
>JADRCD010195582.1:0-11720 GCA_019843815.1 Montemys delectorum | reverse complement strand
GGGGGGGGGGGGCAGAGAGAAATTTAGCATGCTTCAATTAAGCATTTTCTTTAGTGAAACAATTTTCTTATTTCTTGCCTGGGATATCTTTAATCTTCTGACAAAAGGATACTCAGATGTGGTGATTGAAGTAGTTGAAGGAATACATCCTAAGAGTCAAATGAAGTGAGCACACCAGTTTAGAGTAGAAGTTGTGGGGGATCTCCTACTCTCTGAAAGGTCCTAGGGCTGCCATTGAGCCTCCAAATGAGTGCCTACCTCTGCAGTGCCAATCATGCCTGCACTGTACTCCTGGTGTCTCGAGCTTCTAGGTTTCCCCTTTGCCATTCTCACCGTTGAGTTACTTTGCCTCTTCCATGATGTCACTCCTTACTCTGTCCCCATTGGCCATTCTAGCTCTTAGGTCCTTCAATTCTTATTGCTGACTCTCAGCACCCTGTTTCTATGTATGCCTCCAATCTCTCTAACCAACATGCAAAACTCCCAATAAATTAAATTACAAGTTTCTTGTTTTCAAAAACTCAGATGAAACACTTCATGTTTCTATCCTTGAAGCTTGTCATCTCTCATTTTCTTCTGAGAAGTTCACAATCATTGTAGAATGGAAAAGAGTATAAAAGAAGTAGAGAATGTGCTGCCTGAGAATTCAGAGATCAAGTCTGTAGTTTGGGCTCCTTTTCATTCATTCATTCATTCATTCATTCATTCATTCACCAATTTTGCTGGGTATCACTGTGAGTCAGATCTTGGAATTAGCACCGGAAACCCAAAGAAACAAGATGAGGTTACAGCCTCCATAAGGTCTCCTCCTGGTTGAAGAAGTAAGGCAAGAAAATAACTACAAAGTCAAAGAGACTCTATTAGAAGTTGAAGCATGGGCAAGGAGTGCCCCCCCCAAAAAAAAAGCCATGTGCAAGAGGCACCATTTCCCTGTTCCCAAGTGTTCTCATGAGGCAAAATAGAAATAATTGTTCTGCCTCTGCCTGGCTTTTGCAATCAAATGAAGCAAAGTTCTGGATTCGTAAGATATCATTATGGAAATTTTTAGTTTTGTTCTCCTACTAGTCTTGACAACCATCATTAATCTTCGTAGCTCTTACTCATGTTAAAAAAAGAGTGATTCACAGCTACATAACAATTAGTGATAAAGTTAATTAGAACCCAGGTTTCTTAACTCATCTTTTTCAGACACTGCTCACTGCTTGACATGATATATCACTGGTGAGAGATAAGTGGAGGCAGGTCCTCATTAGCCAGGGGCTGAAAAAAAAATCCCACTTACACAGGGTACGAATTTCTTCCTCCATAACAAGCTGGAGACACTTTCAGACAGTGGCTATCACTGTGTGTGGCTTTTCACAATTCCTAGGAAGACAACGACAAGAGAGTCTGGAGATGTAGGGGGAAGAATTGTGATGCAGGGGAGTGGTGGTGTGCACATGCCTTCCATGGATTTCTACAGCTATTCCTCACAACAGCCTTGTGACACATGCTAACACAACCATCGTCTTTAATGGAAAACTCTCTGAGGATGAACATTGTCATCCTGTGACCCACCTGAAAGAGTGACTGCAGGGAGGAAGGGAGGAGGAAATTATCCAAAAGGACATCTCCACTAACGTTCTTCTAACAATGAGGAACAAGAAAAAAGCCAATAATAGAACATTCTACCAAATGCAGTCACAGCTTCCTCTCCCAAGCACCCAGCACTCCTGAATGAAACTCAGAGCGGACCGTAAGTTCCTGGCACTGTATTTAACTCAGCAGAGCAGAGGCATAAGCCTGTCTCCTGCCAGTCACGACTGACTCCCAGGAAGGAGGAAAAACATGAGGTTCTTGGGTGCCAATTATGTATTGTTGAAAACTAACAATGGCATTCACTCAAAAACTAAAAGGACCATGAGTCAGCTCTGACAAATACAACAAGCCCTAGCTAGCTAAAGACTTGAAGAACTGTCTAATCTAATCTAATCTAATCTATATATCATTTAGATCAAAACTGGATACTGCTTACTATTCTGTGACTCATTCAAATAGTGTTTGGAGCAAATTTTATATTACTTATTTTCTTCAATAAAGAGTCTTGATTCTATCACCCAGAGTCTGTTTGTCACTGAGAGAAGCTAGATGGGGAAGGGAAATTGTGAAGAATAGAATCAGAAAGGATATAGCTCTGTCCTCACCTTCCCTTTAAGCAAGTAAACTCAAGAGTTTCAACAAATTGGGTAATTTGTATTCTGTAATAAAATAAAATAAAACAATAGGAAACATTCCTGCTGGACCTATTGGAGATCTAATTTCTATCCTTGTAGGAAGCAGGTGACAACTTCAACCCTTTTTCTCATTGCTCACATCATGTACCCATTGTGGTCCCATCTTTCAAAGAGATGCCAAACCGTGCATAGCAAAACACTGAGTGGAGCCATGTCCCTTTATCTACATTATACCCCAAAGGACCCAAGATGTCCAAACTCATGCTTTCAGAGACATAAGCTCTCTTAATCAACACTCAAAGAACATCTACCTCCAATGTGTTCAGAGTACATCTTGTCTATACAGAGATCTCTAAGCTACTGAAACACAATCATAGAACAAACTACCATGAAACATAATTACTAGAGTAGAAGAAGGTACACAGAGCAGTAAGCAATAAAGAAAGAAAAGAATAACAACTGAGTTATAGGACTTGGAGACAGGGAGAAAGTTGGGGACAGCTTCTCCTCTTAATCAGCGATGACGTCTCCATTTACTATGGGTAATGTTTGAACTATGTTGCAAAGAATAGGCAAGTTGTTTGCATAGTTTGTTTTCTTGCTCCTCTGTATGACTTAGTACCTAGCTAAACTCATTCTGCCTGAGATATTTTCTGAAGGAAGAAAAGAAGGGAGAGAGGGATTTATTTTACAGATATAAGAAAAGTCTAGCAGGCATCCATTGACTTGCCAGGACTCTGCTTTCCATACTCAGCAGGATCCTGGCCCCTGGTCAAAGTTAATTGGTTCAGGAATGGGCTATTGACACAGGAACCAGAGTGCCAATTCTTTAGCATCTGGGATTAGAACCAAGAAAGAGAGCTTTGGACCTCTGGATAAGTCTATAACTTAAAACCCTTGGCTATTTGGAGAGTCTGTCTCCTACCATGTGAACAGGGAGCAAAGGAAACTCATGAAGTGGGCACAGAGAGAAAGGCAGAGATGAAACATGGAATGATGAGCAACTGGAAGTGCAGTCTAAATTCCTCCTAGCTCATGGATCTTTTGATGCTCAGCTGTAGTCCTGCCTTTATGGCCCTGGAATTCCTCTGCTTTTCTTTCCAGTGAAGTTCCCACATTTTATTTAAACTAGATGTACTTATGTTCTGATAATTTGAACCAATTGCTTTCTCTAATGATAAGGGAGGCTGAGGTGGAGGGAATTCTAGGCAGAAGCTTAACATACATAGAAGCCCAGTAGTCTGCAAAATCTCAGTTACTTAAATGGGTGGAAGTGTGGTCCTCTAGGATCTGAAAGGAACAATGATCTCCTTATGCCATCAAACCCAAAGATAAAGGGGTGATTCATGAAAGTAATACACCATCTTCCTCTGCACATTTCTACCTTTGGCATGTGCCTCATTAAAAAGTCTGAGAAGCTGTTCGGGTTACACATAGTAAAGAAGCAGAGGGGAGAGCTTTCAGAAACATGCACGGAATAGACTGTGGGAGTTAACTAAGTTTCAAACCTGTAAAGAGCCAGTCTAGAGAGATAGCTCAGAGGTCAAGGGCGCATGTTATTCTTTCAGAGGACTCTCCTTCCAATCCCTGGATCCATGCCAGGTGGCCCACAACCATCTACAACTTCAGTTCCACGAAATCTGGTGCCCTCTTCTGGCCTCCATGTATATCTGCACTCACATGCACACACCCCCACACAGACATGCACAAATATGAATAATTAAAATGCAAAATGAAGAAGTCATTAGGAACATAAAATGGACATTATCACTGAGCAGAAAGACTGCTACACCCAAATAGGACTGATTTTTTTTTCTCACATTCAGTGAGATGCAATGATGACAGACCCAGGAATAGTTGACTTCTGCCCACACAGAAACTCTGTATTCTGTGAGCAGAGGATCACAATCTCTGTAAGCACAGTGATTAAAATTCATTTATTCAAGCATCTATTCCTCCATTAACACCAGTATTAACCTCCCATCATGCTTTCTTTTTACTTCTTCCATCATGTCAGAAGTCACTAACATAGCCCTTGATAAAATTTTCAGGCCACTGTCTACTCTGAGGTATGTTTTCATATACTAATATGCAAGAAAGTCTGTCCTAACATTTAATACCTATTCATAATATGGAGCTACAGTATGGCCCACTTCTGGTATTACAATATAGTGTATCAACCATTGAATAAACATGCAGAATAAGTCTTATTAGCATTACAAAGGGTGTTACAAAATGAGCCTGCTCTTGGCAAAAGATTGAGCTCCTGGGTTCCTTTAATCTGCTTGCTTCTGCTGTACAATTAAAATATGATGTGATTTTTTTTTCCAAATGCCATTTACAGACACTCTCCTAGGAATATAATTATTGTTATGTGATGGGCTTAACCCATATTGAACTTAATATCTTTGTCAAAGTATTTCTAAATCACAGCTCTGGGAAGTTCTTCAAGGAAGCCAAGAGTAGAAGCTGCCTTTTTGCTGTTTAACACAGGGGAGATGAATCAACAATCTTGGTTGTTGCTGCTTGATGTCAGCAGCATCCACGTAACCAGGATGTGAATACTGTGCACATACTCAGCAGCATGCCTGGCACATAAATAAACCATCTCTAACTCTTAGTTCAGGAGGTGCATATTGATCTTTATTGTGATCTTTCCCTACAAGACTTTCTGAGGATTTCCAATTAGAGGCTCAAGTATTTTCCTTTGTCCTTCAACCAATTTAAAAAAAAAACTAACATTTTACAAAAGATGAATTTTGATACACAAGAAACATGAGGATTTTCTGAGATTGCTAGGTGAGAGAAAAACTGGCCTGAGATTTTGGGGAATCCACAGTGCTTTGGCCACCAAGGCCATTTTACTCCATTGAGAATCAGAGCACATATTACAGCTACAGGACTTTGATCAACCAAATATCAGAGCATCTGCTAACTATGAAGCCAGTAAGAAGGAGATGGTTATAGATGTCTTTTCTCTCTATGCCTATATTTTCCCATTTGGGTACACAATTGAAAAAAAAATCTATATTCTAGTTCTAGCTACCCCTGGCTCTGTGACCTTGGAAACATCTCAGTTCCAATGCAGAACAGTGCATCTCTGCATAGGTCAGGTGCCAATGCAGAATGGTCCATCTCTGCATAGGTCAGGTATCAGTGGCTGGCAATCCAGCAGACACCTTCAGTCCTTTTCTCATTTAATTATCTTCCCTAGCAATGAGACTACAAATGTACTGTTTTCTGACTTTCTTTTTGGTCAGGGTCTGTGAGTCTGAAGAGAGGGATTCTAGAGAGTCCCTTTAAACAGGGGAGATATGGGATAGAATCATTCTCTCTCAACCCTGAACATATATATATATATATATATATATATATATATATATATATGTACGTTTTTAGTTTTTGATGGGAGTTTGATGCTTGGACATTGCTATACAGAGATGTGGTAGGAAAGAAAGACCAAGAAGAAAGTAATATTTCCTGTGGAATCAGCACCAAACCCATGAGCTAACAAACTACAACTTCCTGCGTACTTCTTAAGGAAATAGCACATATCCTTATAATGCAAATTATAGGCACCCAAGTTCCTCTTACTTCCGACGAATGCATCACAACAATCCTCCTATAAAATATAAGTCTCTGACTACAGCCTATCTTTAGAGATTATTTAGATAGAATTTATGAGAGCTTTTGTATCCATGCTTAGCATCCTTGGTATCTTTCCCCTTGGCTAATTTTCTTATGAAGAAGTAGTATAGCCATACAGTTACAGTGATCATTAGATTGATACATTTCGAAATACTGTGTTGCTTTTTCCATAGGAAGGTGGAGCCCTGCCTTGGCAATGGGAGAGGGGCTCTAAAAGAGCAGAGACCATTCCTTTGGAACAAGCACCTATGTGCCAGGCAAATGATAAACCAAATTGATAGGACAAAGGAACCAGCATAGGAATTAGCCCAGGGCCATGACAAAAATGGGGAAAGGTTAAATGAATTCGATCTCAGAAGCCTTGATATAAAAGTTCCAAGTGATTTTCTAACTTATCTATCCCCAGGAATTTCCACTGGACTTTAAGCATTACTGTGGCCAGAATTTTCTTAACACATACTGAGAGAAGTATCAAACAAGCTTGAGAACTTTAAAGCCCTGAGGAGATAGAAGACAGAACAGATGGTTCTGGAAACCATTCAGGATAGTTAAAAAAGGGAACATAGGTTTTACAGCTATAGGGCTGTGCTTGAGTGTATGTTCTACCACCTAACACCTGGGATCTTAAAAGAGTCACTGAGGTATTCTATAAATTATTTATATAATGTACTGCCCTGGCTTGCCTTTCTTCATGGCTAGTAGAGAAAACCAATAAGGTCATATAGCAATGTCTTCATAAGCTGTAGAGGGCTGTGTAAGTAAAGAATCTATAAACCTTAATGATGAGAATCAGGTGATAGCCAAATGGCTCAAGAATCTGGGAGCTGTAGGATACTAGGTGGCAAATAGCCCTGGCTTAATATGTCACAATAAGGTGTGTCTTTCTTGGTTCAGTTTCTCTGTTTCTAGTTATCAAGTTTATGTTGAAGTTAGACTCAACCCATGGCTTCAAATTTACTAACCAGCTATCTGATAGCTATCTTAATATCACTGCTGTTAGAAACAGCCGAAGCTCTGGGTTACTTTCTCCCCTTGTCTGGTCTGGATTTTTTTCCAAGACATCAAAGCTCCTATGAAAACACTGCCTTCCTTCACTCATCCCCTAGTCCAATAGTGGACTCTGATACATGAAGCCCAGTGGAAAGGAGAAAGAAATAAGGGTGCAAGGCTACAAACATTCAACCTTTGTTGAGTGAGACTCAAGTTAGTTACAAACTAACTTTGTCTTGACACACTGCTGCTATAACAGAGCACAGGGGACTGGATGACTTATGAAAAATAGAGATTCATTTGGTCATTGAGGCTAAAAGTACATGATTAAAGAGCTATGTCTAGCAAGGGCCTTCATGCTACATTGCTTCCCAGTAACAAATCTACTTTCTCAGCTCTGGATACTGTAGCTCGGTTACTAGAGTGCTTTATAGCAAGCACAAAGCCCTGGGTTCTGTCCTGTCACTCCATAAACACAGTATGGTGGTGAATGACTGTAATCCTTTCATTTGGAAAGTTAAGGCAAGATCAGAAGTTCAAGATCATCCTCTGTTACATAGTGAATTTGAGGCTAGCCCAGGCTCACAAGACCTTGTCTCAAATAAATATATAAACAAAGCACTTCCATGATGATGGCATTAATCCAGTCAAGAGAACAAAGCACTGAAGATCCAGTCTCCTTTTATTGGACCTCACATCCTGTGGCACAGGGTCCAAGTTTCCAGCACAGGGATTTCTGGAGATCAACTCAGACCACAGCATTAGCTGTGTAGCTCTGAGCTAGGTCCCTTTCTTCCTGAAGTCTCAGTTTCCATTGTCAGCCATATGGTCTAATTATGCCTGTACCACTTCCCTTCTGAGAACACTATGGCACTCACATGAGATGGCCCAAGGAAAAGTAAGCTGAATTCTCAAGAGCAGTGCACAGATGTAAGATTTCTCCCTTTTGTGGTACAAGTGTGAAGGTGATGAGCTCAGAAGTCAGACATACCTAGCCAACGCCAAGCTCTGCTATCTCCTGCTACAGAACTCTCACAGAATTCCTTCCCAATTCAAACCTGGAACCCCTTTCCAAAAGAAAAAAGAATAGCTCTGGCACTTACTACACAGATTGTTTTAGTGACTAAATTAAATTTAAAAAATCCTGGCTCCTCATTAAGCAAACACTGTAAATGTTGGTTGTAATTCTGCCTCTGTTGTTTTCTTTTGTTTTGTTTGCTTTTAAGTCCATGTTATACATCAAGAGTGAAACACAGAAACATTCTCAGCTTGTGCTACTGCCCAGCCGTCTCTGGGGAGTCTCTCCAAAACATCAAATGGCCTCTTAGGGTTCTACTAAGATTTAGAACTGATATACTTGAGGAAGGCCAAGGCCTTAAAGTTCACTAGGCCAGCATCCAGACTCCCCCTGTCCACCACTGCTGGCTTAGGCTCTTGGGTTGCCCAACAAATACCTGCTCTTTGATGAAGAACACAGCCTACCAGAGCCCAGCACTACTCCCACTAGGTTCAGAGAAATCCAATGAGGTACCACAGTATTCCAGTACAGGTGCCTGCAGAAGGCTCTTCAAACCAAGCCTCAACCTCTCTCATTCTCACCTGCAATGTGAGTCTGCTGTCTCTGCCCTGAGCATTCTGGCTCAGCTGCACACAAAGCCAGACATCAGTCTTACAAACCTGTAGCCTTACAGGGCACTCCTTACCAGAGTGGCAGAAACTGACCTTCCTTCTGGACACTGCTACACCAAGATGATGTGTCTTGATGAAAGGATCAGTAGAAGAATGCACATGAATGCATTTACATTGAAATAACACATCCAGCTTTTTCAGTTAACCAGTCATCTGCTTGTCCCAATCATAGAAAACCCCAGGGCTTTTGGAGTACAGTGCCTTATCCTGTCAGACGCCGCTGCCCCTCATGTTATACTACTATCTTCTTCAAATTCCTACAGCTAGACCAAGAGGGTGCTTAAAATTGGATGAAGGCCTCCACTGTGTCACAACTGTGTGGATTGTGGTGATTATGACATGTAGATGTTCAAGAGGTGATCATCAGGGTGATGAACCAACAAAAGAACAGATTTGGAGGTTTCTTCCAAAGCCCATCACGTCTGGTCCTTGCCATTAACTCACATCTGGTCCCCTACCACTAACTCACATCTGGCCTCTACCACTAGCTCACATCTGGGCCCCTAACTAGCTTATTTCAATGTGAACTTTTTCTTTGTAAAAATTCATTCAAGTTAGAAATAATTAGCAATCTTATTTTGGAGATAATTACATACATATTGGACACATACACTGGATATATATATATATTAGAGTTATATTGAGGTATTATTCAGGTACTGTCTTTGATCTAATCTAAGCAATCCATTCTGACACGTGCATTTATTCTTCTTGTCTTCTCTCAAAAATCAAAGCTCCCAGGGACTAAACCACCAACCAAAGGGTACACATGGGGGGGGAACCTATGCCTCCAGCTGGATATGTAGCAGAGGATTGTCTTAGCAGGCATCACTGGGAAGGGAGCCCCTTGGTCCTTTGGAGGCTTGATGACCCAGCATAGGGAAATCCTAGGGCACTGAGGCTGGAGTGGGTGGAGGGGCACTCTCAGAAAGGAAGGGAAGGGGATAGAGGGGCTGTGGAGGGGAAACTGGGAAAAAGGATAACAATTGAAATGTAAATAAATAAAGTAACCAATAAAAAATGAAAAAAAAAATCAAAGCCCTTGCTTCTTGCTGAGCCCACTTTGTTTTCCCCAAGTCTTCCCAACACTCATTTAAGGAACACTCAGAAATATTCGTTAGCTGTTCATAGTGTGCCAACCACACCAGCAAGTTTGAGAACATGGCAAACAACAAAACAAACAGAATCCCATATTTCAAAATTTCATAGTAACTAAAGCATTTTTTAAAGCCTAATAAAAGGGGGCTGGAGAGACGACTCAGCAGTTAAGAGCTCTGATACACTGCAAATGACCTAGGTCAGGTTCCCAGCACCTACAGGGAGACAACTGTAAGGCTGGTTCCTGGAATCTGATGCCCCCTTCTGACCTCCACAGGCACTGCATGCATGTGAAACAGACATGTGCAGACAAGACACTCATACACATAAAATAAAATAAATTTAATAAAATACATTTTTAAAAACAATAAAAAGGTGTAATATATCCACAGGCAAAGGGTAGAATAAAAAGGCACATAGCATATGTGCTGGCTTATGACGACTTGACACATGAACTAGAGTTATCTGAAAGGAGAAAATCTCAGTTGAGAAAAATGCCCTCATAAAATTCAGCTGTAGGGTATTTTCTTAATTTGTAATTGATGGGGGAGGGCCTAGCCCATTGTGAGTGGTGCCATCCCTGGGCTGGTGGCCATGGGTTCTACAAGGAAACAGGCTGAACAAGCTGGGAGAGTAAGCCAGTAAGCAGTATCCCTCCATAGCCTCTGCATCAGCTCCTGCCTCCAGTTCCAGTTCCTGTCCTGACTTCCTTCAATGATGAACAGTGATGTGGAAATGGAAGCTGAATAAACCCTTTCCTCCTCAAGTTCTATTTTGGACATGGGGTTTTGTCACAGCAATGGAAACCCTAAAAGAGCATACAAATGTAGGGAGTCTTCACTCATCGGTTCTCATGCTAGAAGCTTAGAGGGTGCCCAACCCAGGGCTTGTAGGCTGCATACAGCTGAGAATAGCTATGAATGAAGCCCTATACAAAACTGTAAACTTACTTAAGACCTTTGGTCTTTTTTTCTGGTAACTCAGTTGATCATTCTTAGGCATGAACTTCATAGGTGACATGTCTTGATAGTGCCATGTCAAAGGTTGGGGACACCAACCATGTTAGCACACCCTAGTCCCACCCAAACAACAGATCCTTCATTCTTTTCTTTTATGTTTAATTTTGTGAGCTAAGTTTTCAGAATTCTGTTTCTGAGATTCATGTGTATCCTATTCTAAACCCCTGAGCCTTTTTTTTGCACTTACATCTACAATATTTTGACATGGTTTGCACCTGGGAATGGATCCTAAGGATTTGTTTAACCATAAATGTTTCTGGCTTACTTCTCTTTAGGGAGAAAGAACTCAGAACTTGCTGTGTATTTTTCCTTTCAACTAGGAAATTAGTGAGCAAACTTGAAAGTAACAGTAACCATCCTTCCCCTAGGTGTAGGCAGGTTTCAGCAAATATGGATACCTAAACTTGCCGGCTTTAAGTGCTAGGGAAAAATCCTTTCTTGGAAAAAGATCTACTGAGAGACAGAATAAAGAATGAGCAGAGAAGACAGAAGTCAAGATCTGAACTCAATGTCAAGTTCTGACATTGGTCTTAAGACCAAGGTATAATCCTTGCCATTAAGATGCAAGCATGTAACTGGGGTAGCACATAGATACATCGTGCAAGACAAACACAATGAAGGATTCGGTCGGTCAGTTCTTATGGAGAATTTGGGCTTGCGAGGGGACAGGGAAGAACAGAAAGTGCCATAGACTGAGCATTTGTTACCTCATTATTTTTTGTCGTGTGTATAGGCATATATTTATTGCCATTATAATTTTAAGTGTTTAAAAATGTAACTGAAATATAATTTCATCAGTTCCCGTCACTCTCCTTCCTCTAACTTCCAAACTGATGGCCTCCTTTTCTTTAATGATTGTTGTTACATCTACATATAAACAATTAAACATGTAAACATATCTGCTCAGTCTATGCAGTGTCACCTGCATGTTCCTAGAGCTGACCACTTGGTATTTGGATAACCAATCAGGAGCCTAATTCACCTTCTCTCTGCAGTTGTTATTTGCCTGTAGCTCTTCATCTGGGACTGGGATCCTGTGAGGTTTCTCTCTATGGGAATTCTA
>JADRCD010195581.1:0-11025 GCA_019843815.1 Montemys delectorum | reverse complement strand
TCCCACAGTCTTTACATATTAAAAGTTCAATCAATTTAAAATGTTCAGTATCTTTTAAAATTCAAAGTCTCTTAACTGTGGACTCTACTAAAATACATTCTTTCTTCAAGAGGGAAAAAATATCAGGGCACAGTCACAATCAAAAGCAAAACCAATGTTTGGGATCCAACTCACAAACTTCTGGGCTCCTCCAAGGGCTTGAGTCACCTCTTCAACTCTGCCCTTTGTAGCACACATCTTGTCTTCTGGGCTCCAGATGTCTGTACTCCACTGCTGCTGCTGTCTTTGGTGGTCATTGCATGGTACTGGCATTCCCAAAACACTGCTATAACTAGGCTTTACCAATAGCCTCTCATAGACTGTCTTCATGGTGCCAAGCCTCAATTCCTTTGCATGACACCTTCAGCCCTGGGCCATCAATTGCAAACTGAGCTGCACCTTCACTAATGGCCTTCCATGGCCTCTCACTGTGCCGAGCCTCAGCTGCTCTTCATGACCCCTTCGTGCTGTCAAAACCAGTACCACCTGGGTGACTCTTACACATTACCAAGTCCTGCTGCAGCACAAGGTACAACCTTGGCTACCTCTGGAATACAGTCTCTTTGTGCTCTCAGAAAACACTTCCCAGAAGATGTCACCTCAATGATGCTGGTCTCTTTTTAATCACCGCTAATTTCTTAGCTCCAGCTAACCAGCATCAATAGTCCCAGTAATGTAAAGTTTTCACTTTAGTAGTTCTGGTATCTTGTTAATCACAGCTGATACTTCAGCCCCAGCTAACCAGAACCACAGAATCTTCACAATCAAAACAACATGGCCCTGATAAGAGTCTTTAATCTTCCCTCTGAAATTTCACAAGCCAGGCCTCCATCTCTGTACTGTTCTCAACATGATCTTCCAAGCTCCTACAGAACATCCCACAGAGTTCTTAACAACCAGCTTAAAGTTCCAAAGTCCTTCCACAGTCCTCCCCAAAACATGGTCAGGTTGTCACAGGAATACCCCACTATGCTGGTACCAATTTGTCTTAGTCAGGGTTTCTATTCCTGCACAAACATCATGACCATGAAGCAAGTTGGGGAGGAAAGGGTTTATTTGGCTTACTTCCACATTGCTGGTTATCACCAAGGAAGTCAGGACTGGAACTCAAGCAGGTCAGGAAGCAGGAGCTGATGCAGAGGCCATGGAGAGATGTTTCTTACTGGCTTGCTTCCCCTGGCTTGCTCAGCCTGCTCTCTTATAGAACCCAAGACTTCCAGACCAGGGATGGCACCACCCACAAGGGGCCCTCCTCCCTTGATCACTTATTGAGAAAATGCCTCACAGCTGGGTCTCATGGAGGCATTTCCCCAACTGAAGCTCCCTTCTCTGATAACTGCAGCCTCTGTCAAGTTGACACACAAAATCAGCCAGTACAATAATTATCTACATTTTCTTTAAAAATCTGCTTATTTCATTTTATAAATCAAGAGGCAGGCCTACAGGTGGCATATACTCTGAGGGCTTTGAATCCAGATGTATGTAATACTAAAAGTCATTTTATGGACAAGAAGGCTCTGTTTAATGTGTTACAAGAAGCACCTAGAACAGGGTTGTTCAACCTTTTCACAATGGCATGATATATCAGGCCCTATTCACACCTACTCTGGGGGCATTTGTAGCCTAGAGGCTACAGGTCAGGCCATACTTGCCCTAGAAGATGAGGGAAAATGGAGTCCTTGACAGAATAGGACATCCAAAAGGGTTTCAAATTCACATAGACAGAAGGCATGGCATGTTCCCACCACTCTCCCCTTTCCACGAGAACAAAATAGCAGCAAGACTTCACAGGTAAGGCAGAAATTGAGCCAGGGATTGTGGGACTCATTTACAGAGTGCTTGTGTTTGTGGGTTCCCCCAAATTCTAGAAACGCAGGCAATTATATCCCTTTTATTTTTATTAAATATTGCCATTAAAGAAGTAACTAGTAAATATAAGATCACATCTGTGTTTCTACACTTTATAGATACCCTGTAGAGATAATTTAAAGATATTATTTTTCCTCTGTAAAAGTATGCCTTGATACACTGTGATATTAAGTATATTATTCTTTTATTATTGTATCCAAGGTGACTACATTACTGCTACATTTTTCACACCTATCCTTTCTCATCTTTTCTTATTTATCCTGTCATATTTTCCCGGATCATTCATTGGTCCATCCACCTTCTATTTCAAAAATATTTGCTGAGCAACGGCTGGCAGACAGTAGTGAAAGACCTTTTAGTAAATAAGATAGGACTTAAGTTCACCCTAAGAGGTACGCACCCTTAATAAGGTTTCTGGAAAAGTACAAAGCTTGTTATGATCCTATGGGACAAATACCAGAGTAAGTCAAGGTAGGGATGTACCGGTGAACCTGGATTGTATGATTAGTGCTGGTACCAGGGTTTTAGAGAGAGATACCCAAATGAATGCAAGGCTAGAACCAGCAGAAATTCAGAATAATGGGATTTAAAATTTGCATACAATGGAGCCTAAAAGTCTGAAGACTTAATGGGAGTGACCTTTGTGAAAATGTTCAACAATGGGGAAAGATAACTAGAAGAGTCTACCTCTAGTGGAGGGATGGGGTTGCTAACTCACAGTCAAAATTTTTGACTCAGATCTGTTCTTGTTTAAAAGAACTACAAGGACAAGCATGGAGAAGAGACTAAAGGACAGATGGCCCAAGGACAGGCCCAAATTGGAATCCATCTCATGGGGATGGGGGTACCAAGACCTGACACTATTACTGATGCTATGATGAGCTTACAGATAGGAGCCTAGCATGGTTGTCCTCTGAGAGGCCCTACCAGCAGCTGACTGGGACAGATGTAGATACTTACAACCAACCAGTCAACTGAAGTCAGGACCCTTATGATTGAATTAGGGGAAGGATTGAAGAAGCTAAAAGGGAGGGTAACCCCAACTAATCTGGACCTCAGGGAGCTCCCAGAGGCTGAGCCACCAACCAGGCAGCATACATGAGCTAGTCCAAGGTCCCCAGCCCATATATATTAGAGAACTGCCTGGTCTGGCTTCAGTGGGAGAGTATGTGTTTAATCCTCTACAGACTTGAGGCCCTAGGAAAGAGAGAGGCCTGACTGGGGAGGGGAGTGAAAGCACCCTCTCAGAGGCAAGAGGGACGAGGACTGGGGTGAGAAATTATGGGAGGGGACAATTAGATGGGAAGATCTGGAGGAGAACAACAGATGGAATGTAAAAATAAATAATAATATTAAAAATGTTGTGCTAGACCCTTAGAGTCCATTATTCTGAGGGTAATGGGGAGTCAAGATTGGTTTCAGGAAGACATTTTCACTTTGGAATAACACAGCATGGCAGACACACTGGAAAAACCAGACCAAATCCAAAGAGCCCACTTGGGAAGTCGATGTGGTACCCTAGTAAGGTGATGATGGCCCAAGCTGTGCGATTCAAGAGCAAGTCTTAGACTGGAATGCTATGCTGCTTTCCTTTGAGTTGCATTCAATGGCTTCTCAGTATGGAAGAGAAGCCTATGGCAGGAAGTCCATACCACTTCTTCACAAATCCCCCCAGAAAACTTTATCGTCCAGCTTTTCCATATTATATCCTTGTTTATCTCACTACTCTACTATGGAGATCTTCCACATATACTTTTGTGAACTTCATAAAAATTCTTGAAGCCCTGTGTTAAGGTTATAGATTTTGATATTGGAAACACATGAGATTAAGTCCTGCCCCTGTTGTCCAATATTTAAGGACTTCAGGCAAGCTCTCTAGCATGAACCTCAGATTTCTCACTTTTCAGATACAGATAACAATAACAAATAAAAGAACATTGTCTACTACTTAGTGTTAAGACCAACAACTACTCTACCCCAGTTACCAACATAGTGCTTGATTCATTACAACTACAAAAAGGTCTAGACTTTATATAAGCTCCTCCAGAGGTCCCAAACTTTATATAGAAAAGTGGTATACTGGTTCGTGTTTTTTATTTGTCATAAATACAAAAATCTAACATTTTGAGGGCATGTAAAGCAATTACATTATTAGGAAAAATAATTAGCCTTTGTAAAAGATTAATGCAAACTGACAGCTATAGATCTTAAATTATTTTAGATTGCATATAAACCTTATATTACTTTGCTCATACAATTCAATAACAAGAGGTTAGATGTATTTAAAAACTGATTGTTGCCCCAGTCATCTTAAAAGCATGCATTCCTTAAAAGTATATTTTAAGCAACACAGAAAGTAACTAATAGTAATTTCTCATGGAAATTACTTTTTTTGTCCCTGGACAAAGAGTTCAGAACCAATCAAAAACCAATCAATATAAACTCTAATGTAAGCCATAATTAAGGTTGACAAATAGGTTCTTGAATGGTGTTAAATAATGCATTTATAAAAATAGAAATTAAAAGTCACACAAGCGAAGGCATCGGTATCTGAGAGATGCCTGGTGGAGGCATTCTTGCCATTCATTACGAACTTTCATGGACATCTGTAAGTGACCCCCAAACCTTATGGTGATAAAAGTACCCTGGGCTCCCTCATGGAGAGGATTCACTTTAGCTACCTCTTGATGTGAGCATAGGTGCCATGTGGATAGGGTCACTAGGTTCTGAGATATCCCTGCAAGATGCATGCACGGGCAGAGAGTTCCCTGGTACAAATGGATCTCAGAACTTGGAGGCCTGAGGGGCATGTCTCTGACATTATCAGTGGACTTGAAGTCAATGTCTTAAGAATTCACACAGAGTAGTGACATAACTACTATCTGCTCAGAGCAACACTTGTAGGGGGAAGCATCCCAATGGTAAAATCAGAGGATGATTTAGAACTAAGTAAATTTAAAACTGATTCATGTCAGCACTGTTGGCAAGAAACAGCAGTTAGCTACATGCCTTCTGGGGGCGCTACTCCCATCCACATAATATACAATATAAAAATGAAAGCAATACACACCATATTCACCATTATGAAGCTGTCATGAAGATCAATTTGTTTATAAAGGGGCTGAACATTTGGAAGAAAGGTATACATTTATTACATCTTTGTGTTGGGCCATTTATATTTAAATAGGAACCGTGCACTCAAAGTAAAATAATCCCTGTAAGCACTCAGCATTTCTAACGAGTTATTTAATGTTTTATGTTTGTGATCTGCTCCGTGATCAATAAAATTCAGATAAAAAGCATTCTACAAAGCTGTAGCTTATGTTATGAAATAACACAAATTTAGGTTGATGACTATAGTTCATACTAAAGCAAATCTCTCTTCAGAGTGCCCAGCTGTTGATTTTATATTTTTCTGTTTGAAGGAAGTTTTCAAAGTGATCTTCATGTCTAATGGATGTCCACAGAGATCATTGTCTTCAAAATTCAGACTGTATCCTATTTTCAAGGCTCACTCAGAATTGGTCTCTAGAAATTATTTTTAGGCTTGATCAGAATTAGCTGTTCGTTTTCAGTAGCTACGTGCTGGGAAACTCAGGATACATATAAATCAAACCTTCTGAGTACAAAAGGTAGCTCTACCCAAATCAAGTGCCAGTTGGCAGGATCTATCGTGTCTGCAACTAGAACGAAAATATCTGCACTTGTCTGCCACATGGAGACACAAGTTGGAAGACCTTCTTCATTACTTCTTCATTCTCAGGTTAAGACTACCTTGTGTTTGCATTGTCTAGATGGTCACAGGTCTTGTTAAGGCCTGTGGTTAAATTGTAGACTGTCTTATGTATACTGACACATTTTTCATGAACAAGCCAGAACTATTGGGGGACACTTACAGCTAGGATTTATTGACTTTCTCAGTGACTTGACAATGAATGTATTTGCTTCCTAATGTAATGAACAGGCTCTCTGGAATCTACTTGATTTTCAGCTCTACTTAAAGTAATAAGACCCACTGATGGGCATCTTTAAGGAGCAGAGCACAGTGGATAAGCAGTTTAAATATCCTGTCTCACTTCTGATGGAAGCCTCCAGCACAGGCCTATATAACACTCTTCCTTTTTAGAGAGAATTTAACCCACATCTCAGTTAAGTGGTTTGCTCAAGACATAAAATCCAATATAAAATCTAAGTCTGTTAGTCCTTCACTATAACTGATGGTTGCTACCTGCCAATCATACACTCGTGGTGCTTGTGGGTACACGCTCATCACCTCTGTAATGAGAGGTTAGTAGAAAAATGCTTTTAGACTACTTACAACAATACATGGCCTCGATCCCATTATTTCAGTACTTCTCTATAGAGTATGATTCAGTATAACAGGCATCTTTTTGACTTTATTTCTATCTACCTAACAAACTTAGTTTACAAATTACTAAACATTTTAAGGAGACCTATGAAGAAGAAGAGAATTTACCTTGGCTTTCTCCTGGTAAGATCCTGGGAGACAACATTATGAAATGCTTCTGATGAGCTAGTTCCCTTTCCAGAGGTCAAATAACAAGTGTGTTGGGGAGAAAGCTCAGTAAATTAGATGCTTGCCTTCTAAGCATGAGGACCTGAGTTTGACGCCTAGAGGCCATGTCAAAAAGTTGGTGTCCTGGCATGTGCTTGTAATCCCAGAGCTGAAGAGACATAGGCAGGAGGATCCTGTCCACCCAGCCTAAGTGTTTGGCAGCTTGTATATTCAGAATGTTGTTTCAAACCCCAAAACTGAACCTTAAACAATAAAAATCTGTAGATGGTACTCATAGGGAGCAGCACATGAAATTGTCCTCTGGTCTCCACATGTAGGTGCACATATATGCATGTATACACACACACGCGCGCACGCGCGCGCGCACACACAC
The DNA here is from genome assembly GCA_019843815.1 of Montemys delectorum. Lineage (NCBI taxonomy): Eukaryota > Metazoa > Chordata > Mammalia > Rodentia > Muridae > Montemys > Montemys delectorum. The sequence continues at coordinate 4,207 of JADRCD010195581.1, read as the reverse complement.
ACACACACACACACACACACACACACACACACAGAGCCATATAACAGAGATAGATTTATTAACTGCTAGGTTCTGAATGCTTTCATTTTAGTCCAAGAATTATCAGGATAGAATTTTCTGTCTTGGTTTTAAAATTGTCTATAGTGCCAGATCTACAGTGATCAGAAACAACAGAAAAATTACTTTTACAAGAGACCTGTTGCATCTGTAGGGACAGCCCCCAGGAGGATTCCAAGCAGAGCCCTTCCTTAACTCAATTAAGAACACCACAAGTGATAACTCCATTTCCTTGTGCTTTCTCCCAGCATGAGATGACTCAGCCAGAAATAGTGAGATAATATCGCAGATGTTCCTTTGCTCTCATAGCTGGTTATTGCTTATCTCGATGATATTTTAATACAAACACACAACTGTTCACCCTGTTTTATGGCTGTCAGGATTTTGCTTCATATTTAACAAATGGAAGTTTATGAGCAGATGCATCATTGACACAGATTTACTTTTCCCTCATTATGTTACATGAAGAAGCTAAATGCTCGAGGGGGTATCATTGGCTGCATCTGCACTGATGGGCTGTAGGATGCAAGCTGCCTGTCTGGATTCTCCCCTGGTACTACCAAAGGATCAAATTGCTTTCTAGGATCGCAAGCAAATGACAATGAAGTATGATTACTATCACCACACTTATTGGGCATAGTATAAAAATAACAAATAATTCCCTGGATCATTGTCATCTTCAAATGATTTTTTTCCCTTCTGATCTGGCTTAAGGGCAGATCTGGCTTTGAGATTTTTAACCCTGATGGATGAGTTCACTTAAGCTCTGTGACCCTAGAGTGGTCCCTTACAATAGAGTGTGTGTGTGTGTGTGTGTGTGTGTGTGTGTGTGACAGTAAAGGTCAAATGTCTTCTTCAATCCTTAGTCACTCTCTGCCACTTCACTTTTTCTTTCTTTCTTTTTTTTTTTGATACAGGATCTCTCATTGAACCTGATGCTCACTGATCCAGACAGACTTCTGGCCTGCCAGTAAATTCCAAGGATCTGGTTGTCTCTCTGCCCTAACTGCTACATTGCAGACTCTTACTGCTTTGTCTGTCGTTTTACAAGACAATCATGCTTACATGGCAAGCACATTACTGACTGCCGTTTCTCCAGCCCAGTCCCTTAAGTTTTACCTTTCTGCCCTTCAGCTTTCGCTTGAGCAGTCACACACTCATTCATACTGATCCTGTGCTTTGTTTACTGATATGAGCCACACAAGATGTCTTGGAGACACCTGAGAAATTATCCTGAATGGCACCAAGCTGGCTCCTGCCGTTGTTAGTCTCCAAAACTATTCTGAGGGGACAGCAAACACTTTGCAAAAGAGCCTATGGAGGCTGGCTAGCAGGGTTCCTTCCAGCATGCCCATTGCCATTCTCATTCCAAACGGTCGTATCCGCAGTTGAGGAACGTCATAGAGAATCACTGAGGTTGATGAATGTGTATACACACATATATACATAATATATACATATATATACATATGTATACATATATAGACACATGTATACATATAATATAAATATTATATATATGTACACACACTTGTGTATTATCAACCATGAACCAGGGTAGGGAGGAGAGAGAAGGAAAGAACAGGAAAAGCACCAAAGCCAATACATACATATGTATACATATATATGTATATATACACACATGTATATACACACATGTATATATGTATATATCCATATATACGTTATATACACATGTATATATGCACTATGTACACATATGTATATATAACATATGTATACATACTATATGTGTTTTATGTATGTTTGTATACATACACACACATATATAGATACTTACATGTATACATGTAAGCATATATGTATCCCTGATTGAATGCCTTTGAATCTGTTCCAAATCAAAACCTTTATGTGACCCTCTGGCCCCAGCAGGCAGTCATGAACAGGCTATGCCTAGCAGTCATCCTGTAGGTGGTGTTCTCTGTAAGCTGAAGCAGTCTAATGAGTGGGTTTCAGTTTTCTGAAGTGTGTTACAGTTGAGGACTCAGATCCACCAGAGACCACTAAGCCCAAAGGTACATCTTCATTTGGTCACAAGGTGTCCCCCTCACAGGCCTCCTCATCAGCAGAGCTAATTTCTGAATGCTGTCTCTGAATCTTCCTTCTTAGATTGAACTGGGGAATTGTCTCTGCTTGGCTTTGGCTTTTTCCTGTTCTCCCTTTACTCTCTCCTCCCTTCCCTGGCCCATGGCCCATAGCCCATAATGAGGCAGGAGCATCATTGTGTTTATGGCTCATGGCAGAGTGATGCTTTCTCCATATCTACATGCTCCCACCTGATCCTGACCTGTGAATGAAAACTTGGGAAAGTTGACACTTTGCCCCTTCTTGTCTTCATGATATTAAGTATGTAAAGGTTTGTTAATTATTGTTGGGTTACACTGATATATGATGGTTTAACCACTGCCCCACTGTGTTTCTTGTTCCACATGCTTTAGTAATAAGAATAGAGGCAATCCTATACTAGACTGTTTTAAGTGCTTTGCAAAAAGTATCCAATTAACAAAATTCTAAGGTAGGCACCTTGCCTAGTTTTGTTTTGCAATTGGACCACTAAAGATCATTTTTTTTAAAAAAAGAAAAGCTGTTTATATATTTATTTTCAGTCTTTAAATCTTAATCTGTTAGTTGGAGGGATTTATCATTTTTTAATTTATTTTTTTATTAAATATTTTCTTTATTTACATGTCATATGATATCTCCTTTCCCAGTTTTCCCTCTGAAAAAAAAGAAAAAAACATAAAATAAAATAAATATAAAATAAAACAAAAACAAAACAAAACAAAAAAATCCTGTTCCCTTTCCCCTCCCCCTGCTCACCACCCCACCCTCTCCCACTTCCTGGCCCTGGCATTCCCCTACACTGGGGCCTAGAACCTTCACAGGGCCAAGGGCCTCTCCTCCCATTGATGACTGACTAGGACATCCTCTGCTACATATGCTGCTGGAGTCATGAGTCCCACCATGTGTACTCCTTGGTTGATGGTTTAGTCCCTGGGAGCTCTGAGGTTACTAGTTAGTTCATATTGTTGTTTGTCCTAAGGGGCTGCAAACCCTTCAGCTCCTTGGGTCCTTTCTCTAGCTCCTTCATTGGGGACCCTGTGCTCAGTCCAATGGATGGCTGTGAGTCTCTACTTCTGTATTAGTCAGGCACTGTCAGAGCCTCTCAGAAGATAGCAATATTTTCTTTTCATGATGTTCCTTTGCATGCATGCATGGACCTGTAATGTGTGTGCACTCATTTGGGTAGAGGCCAGAGAGTCTTCATCACTTGCTATCCACCCATTTGTTTGTTTGTTTGTTTGTTTACTTATTTGTTTGTTTTTATGATATAGGGTCTCTTACCAAACCTTAAGCTCACCAACTACCAAGGTTGGCTGGCCGGTAAACTCTAAAGGACCCCTGTCTCCACTTAACATGCTTTCCACGTACTTGGCCACACTAACATTGTTTGTGGGCCCTGGGAATTGAAACTTAGATTCTCATGCTTGAGTGGGAAGCACTTTCACAGCTGAGCCATGTCATGGCCCCCTCAGTGAAGCAGTCCTTGACTCTACTCATTCTTATCAGGCACTTCATACCTGCCATTTGAGCAACACAGTTGCAATGCAGTCATTATATATCAAATATTCCTCCATTCCAATCTCAAGTTCCATTCCCACAAAGTTCATGGCTGTCTATCATCATTGTATCTCTCTTGAGTATCATCCTACTAAGCTTTTATTTCTGTGCATAAGCTTCCACATTCAGCCACACAGACAATAAGTATCTTACAGGGATTTTGTGAGAAGAGATACAGTGTGTCTATCAGCATATACCACCAGACTCCATATATGGTACTCAAGAAATAATAGGAATTGTGTGTGTCATGTATATTTGTGTTTATGTGTAAGTGCACGTGTGTGTGCCTGTGCATTTAGACATCAGAGATTGAAGTCTGCTGATGTCTTCCTCAGCTCTCCACTTTAGGTTTTGAGATAGTGTATCTCACTGAATCTGGAGCTCACTGATTTGATTACATTAGTTAGCCAAGACGTTTCCTTGGATCAAGGCCACTTGTATCTCTGCCTGCCCCGTACTGGGATTACAGCTGTATGCTGCCATGTCTGGCTTTTTATATGGATGCTGA
>JADRCD010195580.1:0-18124 GCA_019843815.1 Montemys delectorum | reverse complement strand
GTTCTTCCCCACTTTACTTTCTATTAGTTTCAATGTATCTGGTTTGATGTGGAGGTCCCTGATCCACTTGGACTTGAGCTTTGTACAAGGCGAAAGGAATGGGTGGATTTGCATTTTTCTACATGTTGACCTCCAGTTGAGCCAGCACCATCTGTTGAAAATGCTGTCTTTTGTCCACTGTATGGTTTTAGCTCCTTTGTCAAAGATCAAGTGACTATAGGTGCATGGGTTTATTTCTGGGTCTTCAATTCTGTTCCATTGATCAACCTGCCTGTCACTGTACCAATACCATGCAGTTTTTATCACAATTGCTCTGTAGTACAGCTTAAGGTCCGGGATTGTGATTCCACCAGAGGTTCCTTTATTGTTGAGGATAGTTTTGGCTATCCTGGGTCTTTTGTTATTCCAGATGAATTTGCAAATTGCTCTTTCTAAGTCTGTGAAGAATTGAGTTGGAATTTTGATGGGGATTGCATTGAATCTGTAGATTGCCTTCGGTAAGATGGCCATTTTTACTATATTAATCCTGCCAATCCATGAGCATGGGAGATCTTTCCATCTTCTGAGATCTTCTTCGATTTCCTTCTTCAGAGACTTGAAGTTCTTGTCAAACAGATCTTTTACTTGCTTAGTTAGAGTTATACCGAGGTATTTTATATTATTTGTAGTTATTGTGAAGGGTGTTATTTCCCTAATTTCTTTCTCTGCCTGTATATCGTTTGTGTAGAGGAAGGCCTCTGATTTGCTTGAGTTAATTTTATATCCAGCTACTTTGCTGAAGTTGTTTATCAGGTTTAGGAGCTCTCTGGTGGAATTTTTGGGGTCACTTAAGTATACTATCATATCATCAGCAAATAGTGATAATTTGACTTCTTCCTTTCCAATTCGTATCCCTTTGATCTCCTCTTGTTGCCTAATTGCTCTGGCTAGAACTTCAAGTACAATATTGAATAGGTAGGGAGAGAGTGGGCAGCCTTTTTCCAAGACTTTTATCATGAAAGGATGCTGGATTTTTGCCAAATGTTTTCTCAGCATCTAATGAGATGATCATATGGTTTTTTCTTTGAGTTTGTTTATATAGTGAATAACATTGATGGATTTCTGTATATTGAACCATCCCTGCATCCCTGGGATAAAGCCTAATTGATCATGGTGGATGATTGTTTTGATGTGTTCTTTGATTCGGTTTGTAAGAATTTTATTGAGTATTTTTGCATCGATATTCATAACAGAAATTGGTCTGAAGTTTTCTTTTTTTGTTAGGTCTTTGTGTGGTTTAGGTGTAAGAGTAATTGTGGCTCATAGAATGAATTGGGTAGAGTGCCATCTGTTTCAATTTTGTGGAATAGTTTGAGGAGTATTGGTATTAGGTCTTCTTTGAAGGTTTAATACAACTCTGCACCAAACTCATCTGTTCCTGGGCTTTTTTTTGGTTGGGAGAATATTAATGACTTTTTCTATTTCAGTAGCAGATATGGGACTGTTTGGATCGTTGATCTGGTCTTGATTTAATTTTGGTACCCGGTACCTGTCTAGAAAATTTTATCCAGGTTTTCCAGTTTTGTTGAGTATAGGCTTTTGTAGTAGGATCTCATAATTTCCTCAGTGTCTGTTGTTATGTCTCCGCTTTCATTTCTAATCTTGTTAATTAGGATACTGTCTTTGTGCCCTCTAGTTAATCTGGCTAAGGGTTTATCTATTTTGTTGATTTTCTCAAAGAATCAGCTCCTGGTTTGGTTGATTCTTTGTATAGTTCTTTTTGTTTCTATTTGGTTGATTTCAGCCCTGAATTTGATTATTTCCTGCCTTTGACTCCTCTTGGGTGATTTTGCTCCTTTTTATTCTAGTGCTTTCAGGTGTGCTGTCAAATTGCTGTGTATGTGCGCTCCATTTTCTTTTTGGAGGCACTTAAAGCTATGAGTTTTCCTCTTAGAACTACTTTCATTGTGTCTCATAACTTTGGGTATGTTGTGGCTTCATTTTCATTAAACTCTAGAAAGTCTTTAATTTCTTTCTTTATTTCTCCCTTCACCAAGTTATCATTAAGTAGAGTGTTGTTAAGCTTCCATGTGTATGTGGGCATTCTATTGTTTATGTTGTTATTGAGGAGCAGCCTTAGTCCATGGTGATCTGATAGGATAAAAGGAATTACTTCAATCTTCTTGTATCTGCTCAGGCCTGATTTGTGACCAATTATATGGTCAATTTTGGAGAAGGTACCATGAGGTGCTGAGAAGAAGGTATATCCTTTTGTTTTAGGATAAAAAGTTCTATAGATATCTGTTAAATCCATCTGTTCCATAACTTCTGTTAGTCTCACTGTGTCCTTGTTTAGTTTCTGTTTCCATGATCTATCCATTGCAGAGAGTGGGGTGTTGCAATCTCCATCTATTATTGTGTGTGGTGCAATGTGTGCTTTGAGCTTTAGTAAAGTTTCTTTTATGAATGTAGATGCCCTTGCATTTGGAGCATAGAGGTTCAGAATTGAGAGTTCATCTTGGTAGATCATACCTTTGATGAATATGAAGTGTCCCTCCTTATCTTTTTTGATCACTTTAGGGTGAAAGTCAGTTTTATTCAATATTAGAATGGCTACTCCAGCTTGTTTCTTGGGACCATTGGCTTGGAGGATTGTTTTCCAGCCTTTTATTCTGAGGTAGTGTCTGTCTTTGTCACTGAGGTGGGTTTACTGTATGCAACAAAATGCTGGGTCCTGTTTACATACCCAATCTGATAGTCTATGTCTTTTTATTGGGAATTGAGTCCATTGATATTAGTAGATATTAAGGAAAAGTAATTGTTGCTTCCTGTTATTTTTGTTGTTAGAGTTGGAATTTTGCTCATTTGGCTATCTTCTTTTAGTTTTGTTGGAAGATTACATTTTTGCTTTTTCAGAGATGTAGTTCCCCTCCTTGTGTTGGAGTTTTCCATTTATTATCCTTTGAAGGGTTGGATTTGTGGAAATAGATTGTGTGAATTTGGTTTTGTCATGGAATACTTTGGTTTCTGGGTTGGCATTTGTGTTCTCTTAGGGACTGTATGAGAATCTTCTAGCTTTCATAGTCTCTGGTGAGAAGTCTGGTGTAATTCTGATAAGCCTGCCTTTATATGTTATTTGACCTTTTTCCCTTACTGCTTTCAGTATTCTTTCTTTGTTTTGTGCATTTGGTGTTTTGGCTATTATGTGGTGGGAGGAATTTCTTTTCTGATCCAGTCTATTTGGGGTTCTATAGGCTTCTTGTATATTCATGAGTATCTCTTTCTTTAGGTTAGGGAAGTTTTCTTCTATAATTTTATTGAAGATATTTACTGGCCCTTTAAGTTGGAGGTCTTCACTCTCTTCTATTCCTATTATCCTTAGTTTTGGTCTTCTCATTGTGTCCTGGATTTCCTGGATGTTTTGGGTCAGGATCTTTTTGCATTTTGCATTTTCTTTGACTGTTCTGTTAATGTTGTCTATGTTATCTTCTGCCCCTGAGATTCTCTCTTCTATCTCTTGTATTCTGTTGGTGACGCTTGCATCTATGTTTCCTGACTTCTTTCCTAAGATTTCTAACTCCAGAATTGTCTCTCTTTGTGATTTCTTAATGGTTTCTACTTCCATTTTTAGGTTCTGGGTGGTTTTGCTTAATTCCTTCACCTGTTTTTGCTTTCCTGTAATTCCTTAAGGGATTTTTGTGTTTCCTCTTTAAGGGCTTCTACTTTTTTACTCGTGATCTCCTGTAATTCTTCATGGGATTTTTTTGTTTCCTCTTTAAGGGCTTGTACCTCTTTATCTGTGTTCTCCTATATTTCTTTAAGGGAGTTATTTATGTTCTTCTTAAATTCCTCTAGCACCATCATGAAACATGATTTTAGATCCAAATTTTGTTTTTCCAGTGTTTTGGTATATGCAGGACTTGCTGTGGTGGGAGTACCAGGTTCTGACGAAGCCAAGTCATCTTGGTTTCTGTTGGTAAGATTCTTGTGTTTGCCTTTCACCATCTGTTGATCTCTGGTATTAGATGTTCTTGCTGTTTCTGACTAGAGCTTGTTCCTCGTGTGGGTCTGTAAGCCTGTGTCAGCACTTCTGGGCGATCAGCTCTCCTCTAGTAAAACCTGGGTGTAGAAGGCTGTGGATCAGTTGTCCATCCTGAGTCCTGTGGTCAGAGCACATCCTGTAGACAGGATATCCACTTGCAGGAAAGGTGCAGAGAGGGCTGTGGATCTGTTGTCCCTCCTAGGTGTAGACTGAGGTTGAAAAGATCCTGTCCTGGCTGCTCTGCCACTTGTGAGGCCTGTGCCTCCTGGCTGGTCCTGCCTTAGAAAGTCACTGGAGAGAGAATGGTGGATCTCACCTGAGTCCCCGGGTTAAAGCACTCCCTGAAGGGAGGCTCTCAGCTTGCAGGGAATGGGCAGAGAGGGCTGCAGCTCCACTGCCATCACATGTGGACGGAGGTTGAGAGGATCCTATCCTGGCTGCCCTGCCACTTGTGAGGCCTGAGCCTCCTGGATGGTCCTGCGTTCTCCTAGCTGCTCCCACCTTCTCTCTCTACTTTCAATTGCAATCTTTATATAGTTCCTTTCAAAAAAAGGTTGAAAAGCTCACTGTACAAACAAGAAAATTAACTATGATAGTATGAAGACCTGAGAGACCAAAGACAGAGGAAGTAACCAAATAGAACGTGCTTAATTGTGAACCTATGGTACCTAATGAAATTAAGGATCAAGATACACAGCTCATTGGGCCTATAGTGCCACCTCTTAATTAAATTGAGAAAAGGTTGCCACCCCTACTGGCTTTCCCAGCTATGTGGGAACAAATGCCAGAAAATAGTGAAACTTCATCAGTAAGCCTCTGAGATGACAATTATATTTGGTGACTAAAAGATACATTCACCTGTAGATAGATAGATAGATAGATAGATAGATAGATAGATGATAGATAGATGATAGATAGATAGATAGATAGATAGATATCATGAAGTTGATAGGAAGAGGGGACATGGGAGGTTAGGAGGAAGAATGAAGGAAAGGAGTAATATAGATATATTATTCATGTATGAAGTTCTCAAAAAATAAAATTAGTGGAAATAAATAGTTAAAAAATCTTTTATAACTTGTGTTTGTTTGATTCCTTCCATTTCTTCAGAGCGATGGTAGGGAGAGAGGAACCCATTTTCTTGTTTTCAAGTGCAGGTGAGAGTTTATTCCCATGCAATATATCAGCACTAATTTCAGGCAGACACTTTAACTCTTTTTGTCACAATGTTTCTTGTTTCTGACACTGAATAACATCCGAAGTTACCTGAATATTTGAAATTAAGCATAACCAAGTGACTGTCATGGGAGACCAGGGCATTTAGAAAATGGATATCTAATGTTGGCTGGCAGAGATCTAATGTTGGCTTCACATTAAGTCCAGATGATGTATGTTTATGGTCCACATATCTTTTGTTTTCTCAACAAGAGCTAGATGGATTGAGTGGCAATCAAATGGATTGCTATGTAGAGTAGCTATATTCTGGCATCCACATTTCTGTTTTGTCCTTCCAATACATGGCTGACATCCTGACCACCTGACTATCATATTTTGGTTGAATACACTGAGGCTTCAGAGCAGGGATGGAAAGGTTGTGTGTGCAAGAGCATGTTTCAGGAAGCAAAAGATCACCATGGTCTTAGGCACCTATTAAACAAGTCATCTGTAAGAAGTTAGACACATATCTTCCTAACCTCCAATTAAACCAGTGCTCAGTCAATTAGCAGACATTTACTTGAAAGATAAAAACCAAGGTTTTTCATTTTTAGAATAAGAGAAAGAGAGAAAACAGTTGATGTAAACAAACGAGGTCAAGTGTGAGCTGTACTGACAGTTTTAGACTGTTGCTGTTAGTGGATTCTAGTAAATAACTGTATATTACAGACTCCATGATGAAATCTCTCTGTGTGTCATTTTAAATAAATGGAAATGTTTTTATTTTTAACTTCCTGTGGAAAGTGGTTTGATTTTCCTGATAAGTTGCTTGATTTTTCCTTCATTACCAGTCCCTGATGTCAAGGGAAAACACTCTGAAAGAATCTCAGTTCAACTGAGTTTCCACTGACCTCCCACTGAGACAAATAATACTTTCATTTAGAAAGAGTTAAACAAACCCATTAGACCACTCCCAACACTGGTGGTAAGGGAGTTATCACAAATTTGAATTAGTACATCTTCTCAGGTAGATTTAAAGTCCTAAAATTTGTGTGAGTATCAAATATATTGTGATTACACACTGATTTTGGCTAAGTCCAATGTACAACTTCACATTCAGGTTACTAAATTGCAAATGAATTTTGCAAACATGTCATCTTCCAGGTTTGTGGGTCTCTCTTTCAAAACTTACTTCAGCAAACATTTGATTATTCATTATCTGAACATGCTGTGCTCAGAGTGGAGACACATACATGAACGAGATAGAAGTGCTTCCTCATGACATGTAAATAAAGAAAATATTTATTTAAAAAAAAGGGGGGGAAAAAGAAGTGCTTCCTTTAAACATTGTTTTTTCAGAAGACAGTTGGCTATTATACTTAGCAAATCAAAATTAAATTTCAGACTTAAATTCAGAGAAATATATATTTTAGAATCAATGTGTCTACATAATATTTGAAAACTCTAAAACCTTTTGCTTTTCCTTAAAATCTAAAACTAACAATCAACCAAAAGTCCTGTCGTTTCTTTTCTGCCAACCTTAGAGGAGTGGCAGGAAGAAGAGGGTGATATACCACAGCAACTGGTAACGTGTGGCTCCAGTTGACTAAGAACTCTGCTTTCTAGGTTTTATAAAAAATGACAGACACCTTCCTGCAAAATCACAAGATCAGTTAGCAGCAAATGGTTTCCCAGGAGAGCAGACAACATACTACTGTGGACTCATGATATGTAGGGAGGTCCTGCAGTCACACTGGGATCATTGAACCCAGCTTAGAGCCCGATCCAAAGTGACCACCTTGACACACACGACTTACTAGTCTAAGATTACAAGCAAATCTAAATATTTTCCAGAGGGCCAGAAATTCTACTGAAGAGGTCAGCTCAGGAACTTTGGAAAATTCTACCAGAACCTTCCCCTCCTGGAAGAGAAAGGTCATAGAACACATAGGAACCCCTCCCCTCATGAAGGGAAGGGAGAGGCTAATTACATTCCTCACACCACAGAGGAGACCAACCTGCAGATGAGGGAAGCCCAGAGCACATTCCTCAGGGCAGATGGACCATTTGTCTCCCTCCCACCCCACCATCCCCACCCCTGCAGACAAGGAAAGCCCTTGCTACCACATTCCCAACCCCTGAAAGCTGTATAAAACGTGTCGGAATGGGCTCCCAGGGGTCTTTGCCTCTCCTTCAGGTGCAGGACAACCCCAAGACATTGGAACAATAAATTCCTCTTGCTTTTGCATCAATTCCCAACTTCACGTTGTTCACTCTGGGGGTGTGGGAGGGTCTCCAGTAAGCTAAAGGTCACCAGAGACTTACACTACATCTCAGAACATTTAGGAGATTATGTTCAGAAAAGGAATGTTGAACGCAAGACTGGCTGAGCTCATTAAGCTTCTATCTCTCTGATGATTATGTTGATGACCAAGGCTGAGGCGCAAGGGCACTGCATAAAGGACTGATCTACACCAGCTGCCAATCTATCTTTAATGCAGTTGATATTTGATTTGTTAACAGAGTGACAACCTTGCACAGAGTCTAAGTGGCTTTGCAAGTCTAGTTGTTGTTGTTGTTGTTGTTGAAGATCTCTCTGTAGCCCTGATGGTCCTAGAACTTGCTATGTAGACCAGGATGGCCTTGAACTCATGGAAATACCTGTGCCACCCTGCTCAGTATATTTCCTCTGAACTGTAGACTATCTTGATGCTGAAATGCTTCAGTAAACCACAGGGAGCCACATACAAAACCTCATGTCCTCTGATCTTCAGTTCTTAGCTGTCAATCCACTTTTCTTTTCTTTATTCTCCCTCCCTAATTTTCTGTCTGGTGCTCTGTACTTCCATGAGAACATACTTCAAAAAAAAATCCTGACCCTTGGAACATCTCTTGTCATCTTTCACATCCAGAAGAATGCTTCTCTTCTCTTGTTTTTCTTGATGTTCTCCGATGATGATTTCTTTTTGTCCATTCATTACAAAACTTTCAGCGTCTTGTCAGAGAGTCTGAACTGCTCGTATGTTCCCTTCATCTGCTCAGCTTTTCCGTCTGGTTTTCTTTCCAGATATTTCACAGATTCTGCCATTTAAATGCTTTCATTGCTTCTTCTCTTTTCCTGCTGTACTTTCACTTTCTGAAAGTTTACGTAGATTAGTTGTGGGTTTTTTCTTAGCCTTTCTTGATTATTTTACATAACTGATAATTTTCCAAATCTCTCTTTTGGACTAACTAGAATTTGGCTTGTTTTTAAAGTTTCTTGTTATCAATCTAAGTCATTCTCTTTCTCCTAAGTGAAATGATTCATTCTTTCAAGTTTTTACTTTTTGTTTTTAACTTGATCTTTTATGTTGCCATATCACTTCAAATATCTGTGAATAATTTATAATTCTGCATTACTTGAATGGGCAAGCAGGGCTTCCTTGCTTACTTGATTGATAATTAAATTTAGTATTCAGGCTAGAAGTTTAACTCTGGGATTTACACATAGTAGGCAAACTGTTTATCCCACATCTACCTCCCCATGAGGAGTCTTAGCTTATGGTCCTTATACTGTGGAAAGCAAACAGGCTAAGCAGGTTTCAGGACCTCTCTGTCTATCTGTCTGTTTGTCTGTCTCTGTCTGGGTCTTTGTCTATCACTCTCTGTCTATCTCTCTCTGTTTCTTTCTTTCCTATTGTCAGAACATAAGTATCTAGCTCCCAAAGCTTCTACATGTGGCTGGTCAAACTAGAGTCTATATTAGAGTTCATCTAGGTTGCACTTAGAATTTCAACTTGACAGTTTCTGGGTCTGACAGGATTCTCTCCAGAGTTTGTTAGACTTGATATATTACTCACTTCTGGAGCTATCTCTGGTCTAGGCCACACTTTCTCCATCCTGTTTCAACATTTCCGTCTGCATTCATTTCTCAGCTTTCATAACTGCTCAAGTCTTCTAACATACCTAGGATTTAATAGCCCTGGAACTATAATAGAACTGCAGGATAATACTGTTTCATGGATTAAGCCAGTCGCTGATATTCATAATAATAATTATGATTTAAAATGGAGATACTAAAATTGTCTTTATGCAAAAGAAGCATGTAATTTATTCATTTTTGAGGGTGAAACAATAAAGACTTCACAGATAATCATCAAAGAACATCTGTGATATCTTGGAATAGACAAACTGGAAACAAGGATCCTAAAACAATGGACGCAAAAGAATGATAATTTCTCCAGGGATTCCACATCAGGGGAAGGAAAAGAATAAAATCTCAGCTCTAGGACAGACTGTAGTTGCAGGAAAACATTGCACAAAGATTTGATATCAAATCTCAGTTAAATCAATGCAGGGATACCTCTTGGGTTTTATTTCATCTTTTCCAAGAAATTACATGTTAGGCTAGAAAAGCAGAATGAAATTAGAAGTTCTGCCACAGTTTCCCTGTATATAAATGAATTCATCTTCCTGTGCTCAGTTTCTTTGGATTAGAAAGAAAATGAGATGGTAAGTTTATGAGCTGAGGTGAAGCCAATCTATGTAAAGACAGGAACATCTGTCCATAGATGCAGTCATTGACATATTAGGCTAAACAAAGATTTATTGAAATACTGAAACCTAATAAGAAGATTGACAACTACCAGCAATTAGATCTACAGTTAATACTGCCATGATGTGAACAAATGTGGTTGGTTGAGAGTAGTGTTTGAAAGGTACAGAATAGAATAACTTTGGCTGCTGCGTTGGGTAGAAGAGGTGAAGAGATGAGAAAGCTAGATCGTCTGGTGGACAAGATCAAGGGAAGAATGGGTGTGATTTCTCCTCATCACAGCTGATATGAGAGACAATTATTTCATTCATTAACTCATGCAGCCATTATGTGGAAGAAGTACGTTTGAGTACTGAAAACACAGTATTTGAACAAGGCAAAGGTTCTGTTTTCATGGCACATTTACAAGGCAGGAACAAGCGTAAGAGACTCAAAAAAAAAGTATCAGAAAAGAGTAAAAGTTCTGCATGAAAATTGAAAAAAGTGAGCCAACACATTATCAATGGGCTAAAGGGGTCTCAAAGTTCCAATTGATGGGATAGTCAGAACTGTACCTAGAGGGACACAAAATTAACTGTCACCTGGATGGCAAGCCCATTATCAATGTTTTAAGGCAACATGATAGCCGGCATAAATACCAGCCTTATTAAGAGCTATGTTTGGGAAAAATCTATAAAAAGTACAGTAAAGACCACTGTGGCTGATGTGTCAAAGGTGTGGGTAGTGTTAGATATATCATGGGCAGCTAGTGAGTTGCTCATGAAGGCTCTTCATTATCTGAGAAAATGATATGTTTTACCTTAGAGACACTGATAGACTACTACATAAAAACTCATTCCTTTTAGATTGTTCTGGAGAGAGGAATAAATTTCTACAATCATTTTCTTTGAGCAGAGTGGATCAGAAAACAATTCCAGATTTCCTGTGACTTATTCAATTAAAGAATTCTGAAGAAACTGAGGTCACATATCAATTGTCATAGCCAAATAGACTGTGAGATTTAAGCCCCATTACATTGGTATTCTTTGATAGAATATTTTTTTTGCTTTTCAAAACTAAGAATCATTAATATCTGTCTTATTTAAGGTATCTATTGGTATGATAAAACACCATGCCAAAAGCAATATGAGGACGAAGGGGCTTATTTTAATGTAATATTTCCACGTAACACTCTATCATAAGGGAAGTCTGAGCAGGAACTCAAGGCAGGAACCTGGAGGCAGGAACTGATATCAAGGTCATGGAGGAATGCTGCTTATTGGCTTGCTCCCTATGGTTTTCTCCGCCTGCTTTCTTACAGGACCCAGGTCTACCTGGTCAGAGGTACTACTACCCACAGTGCACTTGACTATTGCACATCAGTCATTAATCAATGCAACACTTCACAGATTTGCCACTGGCTGATCTTATGGAGCTGGGTTTTTTTTTTCCACTTAGGATTCTTCCTTCCCAGATATGTCTAGATGTTTTGTCAAGTATATAGAAATCTACTTAGCACGACGTCTCTAAACATTCACTTATTGTTCCAAAATTTTTTGATGGCATGTATTGGACTGAATGTGAAAATGTTCTTATGCTCTGAAAATTCTTCCAAAGTCAACACTTGAAACCTTGCTGTAAACACAATTAGATTAGTTGGAAGACTTTCTGAATAGTGGAATTTGAACATCATAAAAGAGATTAATTCAGAAATTAAGCAGTCCCGATAAAACCAAAGAAGGAGAAGAAACCAAACCACTTTCTCCCAAAACAATGACGAAGAGTAATCACTGAAAAAATAAGCTCTTTGAAAAGTATCATTGCAAATATCCCGAACAAGGGTAGAATTGTTTAAAGGTAAATGGTTCAGAGAAAAGTATTCAGAAATAGCTAATAAATAATGCCTTTATCATTCCGAAAAATGACAGAGAAGCAGTTTTAAAAACATTTGCCTACAATTTTAACAATCACTACTCAATAAAGAATAAGAGATTTTCAGTCCTAGCACTTCATGGGGCTGTTAACAATGACTATCTCGGATAAAGCATCTCTCTGAAAGGTCTGTGTCTCAGGGATAAAATATTGTTTTGCTTTTATTAACTGAAAAAAGCTTTTTTTCCCTTCTGCAATTCCTCTCCAGCTCCTACTCATCTCCCACCCGATCCATTTTTTCTTTCAAAAACACCATAAAAACCAAACCAAACCGAACCAAACCAACTAACCAATGAAACAAACAAACAAAAAAACCCAAACCCATAAAACCCCCAAAATTAAAATCAAAATAAGCAAAAGATCAGTAAGATAAAAAATTTCCAAACACAATATAAATGATACAGAAAGTACAAAAATATCACTGAGTTCACTTTGTGGTGGCCAACTTCTCTTGGGCATGGGGCCTGCCCTGAGGTGTGGTCAATATACCCAGTGAAACTCCATTAGAGAAAAACAATTTTTTCTTTGCAAGCAGATATCAATTTGAGGCAGCGTCTTGATTAGGAGTGAGACACCATGACCCACTTTCCTCTCTTAGGGCTGGGACCTGTGGTTTGAAACTGTGCAGGCCCTGTGCATACTGCCACAGTTTCTGTGAGTTGATAGGTGAATCAGTTCCGCTGTATCTGGAATACACTGTTTCCTTGGAGTTATCCATTATTTCTGACTCTTATAATCTTTTTGAGTCTTTTTCCACATAAAATCCTGAGCCTTGAGAGAAGGGCTTTGATGAGGACATCCTTTTTAGGAACAAGTGTTCCAAAATCTCTCCCTCTCTGTACACTGCCCACTTGTAGGTCTCTGTGTTAGTTTCAGTGGTAAAACTTCAGCACACTTGTACGGAAAACAAAACGTGAGACAAACTACTGTTGAGGGGTAATTGGAATGGATTCATTTTGTCTAAATTGACCTCCAGCAAGAAAGCACAGAGTGATCTCCTTGGCTTGTGATTCCCTAATGTGGGAATCAGAGACAAAGGTTGGTTGTCCACCTTATGTGCTTCAATGCATTGCTTAAGAAGCTCAATTCTATTTATCTTCCCATGGAACACTTTGAGACTTATATAACTAGATAAGCAGAGGCAGCTATGACCAAAAAAGACTTGGGAGCATCTCCAGAACTAGCACCGTGTCAGCACAGAAACTCCAGAGTTGTGATCGCTCTTAGCTATCCTCCCTGGCAAGTTCGGTTAATGAGATATCATTCAAATGCGCCTACGTTTGGAGCCATTCCAATTGGCCTCACCTAATTACAGAGCCCAGACAGTGATCTCACCAGACAAGAGATCCCAGCTACAAAATCTTGCCAGAGTCAAAACATCAGGCTTCTTCACAGAGGAGCCAAGCTAGCAGAAATATCAATGTAATCTCTATCAAATTTTTAAGAAAAAAATTTATGCAGAAAGAAATCCTTCAATATTCATAGGAAGTGGTCAAGGAATCCAATAGCCAGAGCAATTTCACCAAAACAAAGTATCCTGACATCATATTTTCTGACCTAAAGAAATAACTCTGAACTAATTAAGACTTCATAGCACTGCCAAATCATAGAACTAGAAAAAACGAAACAGAATAAACAGTACAAATATAACTCCATGCTTTTATAAGCACCAGAGCTTAGATGGGGGGTGCCAAGAACTCACAATTTCAAAAAGACCCTTAATACAGAGAAATAATCAGATAAATTTGCACAAAACTACCCTGAGTACTAGTTCACACTTGTTAAGGATTGTGAAATGAATAGCAGGTGTTACCGAGACTGTGAAGAAATCAGAACACTTATGGGACTCAGAGAAATGACACAACTATTATAGCAAACAACAGCAAGATTACTTTAAAGGTTAGAAATATGACTTACCAGCCAACTATTTGGGTATATATCCAGAAAAATAAAACTATGGTTTCAAAGATGCATCTGCGCTTACACATACTTAGCAGCATCATTCACAGCAACTGAAACTTGGAAACAAACTAAATGCCCACTGACAGATGAGATATGATGTGTGCACATAGGTATGTGCAGTGAATACTATTCAACCTTTTAAAATACCATAAATGATCCCAAAACACATTCTACTAGGTGATATAGGAACCAAATTACATATACTCTTGATTCCTCTTACATGAGCCATTTTAACTAGTCAAAGATACAGAAACAGAGAACAGATTGGCAATCACTAGGGGACGGAGCAAGGTGGGTTTAAGAAGTTGTTCAGTGGGCATAAAGGTAGAGTTATGAAATAAAGATGTTTCAGAGATCTGCAATAACACTGCGCCCATAATTAAATCATCAAGTGATTAAAAATTAAGAAGTACTCTGTCTCTATCTGTTCCTGATATCTACTTTATTTCCCCTTCTCAAGATTCTAGAGCATACCCTACATCTTGGGCCCTCCTTGTTACTTAACTTCTTTGGGTCTGTGGATTGTAATATGGCTCTCTTGTACTTTATGTCTAATATCCACTTACAAATGGGTATATATCGTGCTTGTTTTCCTGTGTCTGGGTTACCTTACTCAGGATAACATTCCTAGTTACATCTATTTGCCTGCAAATTTCATGATGTCCTTGTTTTTAATAGCTGCGTAGTATTCTATTGTATAAATGAATCACTATTTCTTTATCCATTCTTTTGTTGAGGGACATCTAGATTGTTTCTAGTTTCTGGTTATTACAAATAAAGCTGCTATGAACATAGTTGAACAAGTGAGATGGTGGGAAACTTTGGGGGTATATGTCCGGAAGTAGTATAGCTGGGTCTTGGGGTAGAACAATTCCCAACTTTCTGATAAACCATCAAATTGATTTCCAAATTGGTTGTTTAAGTTTGTACTCCCAGTAGCAATGGAGGATTGTTCCCCTTTGTTCCATTTACTTACCAGCATGAGCTGTCACTTGAGTTTTTTATTTTAGCCACTCTGATGGGTGTAAGGTGGCATCTCTGGGATGAACTAGAAACCTATGTGAAAGGTCATTGCCCAGGAACCCATGATGGTGACCTTACCTAAGACTCTTACCAGTGGGGGATATGGAATTTGAAACATCTACCTTCTATAATCAGGCAAGACTTCCAATGGAGGGATGGGGACAGCAACCATCCACAAAACCTTTAACCCAAAACCAGTCCTGCCTACAAGATGTGCACAGATAAAGATGGAGCAGAATCTGAGTGAACAGCTAACCAATGACTGCCCCAAATTGAGACCTATCCCGTGAGAGAGAGCCCATTCCTGACATTAATAATGATATTCTCCTACACCTGCAGACAGAAACCTAGTGTAACTTTCTTCTGAGGTTTTACCCAGCAGCTGATGGAAACAGATACATAAATCCACAGCCAAACACTAGGCAGAGCTCAAGGACTCTTATGGAAGAGGGGGAGGAAGGATTGCAGGAGTGAGAGGGATCAAGAACATTACCAAAAAAAAAAAAAAAAAAAAAAACCAAAAACCTGTATACAATCAAATAATTTGGACCCACAGGAACTGAACCACCAACCAAAGAGAATACATGTGATGGACCTGGGCCCCCTACACATATGTAACAGATAAGCAACTTGATCTTCACATGAAAACCCTAACAATTGGAGCAGGGACTGTCTCCGATTCTGAGGCCTGCCTTTGTATCCCCTTTTCCCTATCTGGACTAGCTTTTCTAGGATCAATAGTAGAAGATATACCTAGTCCTACTGCTAAGGCAGTTTGGTATCCATGGGAGAACTCCTCTTCTCTGAGGAGAAAGGGAAAGGAGATGGGGGAAGGGAGATGAGAAGGAGGGCCTGAGAAGAGAGGAGGGAGGGGAAGCTTTGACCATGATGTAAAGTCAATAAATACATTAATTAAAAAAAACATGGAAAAAAGAAAATAATAATAAAACAAAAACAGAAAAAAGACAAGTAGATAGCACACTCTGTTCTTTTCACAAAACGAAAACAAGGCAAAAAGTTTTCCAAGGAACTATATGGAGCTGCAGGATATGCTTAGCGTCTCCATGGGAACATTGACACACACTGCGCCCAAGCACACTAGGTAATGTGCATTACTTCTATGAATCTTTTTTTTGGTAATCACACCTCAGGAAGCTGGGATGGTATGTCATGCTGTTCCTTGTATCCTGTGGTGTATGCCCCTGTACCAGGAGCATGGATGCCTTGCTCTGCATTTTCCTGTGAGTAGCACTGGGCCTCAGGAATGCCTTTAGAAGCTTCTATCTTAAGGTTCAGAGCCATGCACTCAGATGCTTGGGAGTTCTACTTGGAACTGTTTGTCTCTTGGGCATTACAACGAGACCAAGGTTTCAGTGGGTGATTTAATATACTGACGTTTGAAGCCTTCAAAGCAGGAGAAGAATTCAGACCACACAGAGAGACCCTGTTCTCACAGTAAAAATGGTCATGGGAAGGGTAATTCTCACAGGCTTTCAAATATGAGCTATTAAGCTCAAGGAACATTTGAGACACTTTCTAAAAATTTTTCAAGAAATAACTGGGAGTTATTTTGACCAGGGGTGAATTGGAGGGGAGAGATAGAGCCTGACCAAGTTAAACAACAGGCACAAAGAGACAAATAGCTGGCAAAATTAGTTTTTAAATATTAATCTTATATCACCCATGAATTAATGTGATTTGAAGACATAGGGCAATATGAATTGTTTTTATCTGTTTCCATATTTGTTGGAGACAGTTAAATCTCAAACTGGAGCACAGGTGGTGGGTGTGAAGAAAGCTGGTATACAGGAAGATATTTTATCTCAGCTGGGACGATGTGGCCATTTGTATTCCCTGGACTGGAGAGACAGGAATATCCTCCATTGTATGAGACAGTGCAGTGTCTATACCATGGCCAGTTACACATTTACTCCTGTCAAAAGGATCACAGACATTTATCTTCAGTGTCCTCTTAAATTTCAGTGACCAGTCGTAAACCCATAGTGTCTCAAGATGCTCCAATGAAAACAACTTTGGATAAACATCTAGTTTTCCTTAAACAAATAGGGCCCTTTTCTTAAAGATAAATTTTATTTATTCTTTGAAAATTTCATACATTCATTTAATTCATTTTGGTCATAATACCATCCCCATCTCCCCTCTCTTATCCTGTCCCCTCCACCTTTGGAAATTCTTGTCTTCATAACATGTGCTGCCCCCTTTTTCCTTTCATATTTTGTCTGTTTGTTTTTCTGACCCACAGGGCTTAGTTAGATGTGCAGTCATTAATTGCCTATAGATTTTCTACCAGGGCTGAAGACTAATGTAACGCTTGCTCCCCACCCATGTTGGAATGTAGAAGGACTCAATCTGTTTTGGGTCTTGTGGTGGTTCACGAGTACAATGGCCAGTTATATTCAGAAGACAGGGTCTCAAGGCAGCCCTGGCGCAGACTTTTTACTCTCTCTCAGCCCCATCTTTGATAGTGTTCCCTGAGCTTTTGAGAAAGGGGCTGGGGATGATACAGATGTCCCTTTCATGTATGAATACTCAATAGTCACTATTCTTAGTACTGTGACCAATTATGTGTCTGTGCAGGAACTGTTACCCACTGTAAAAACAAACCTTTCTGACCCAGCTGGAGAATAGCACTAGTTTACAGGAATAAGCATAAACATTTAGGGGGCAATACAATTAGAAAGGCAAAATAATTAGAAGATAATATAAGCATTTAGCAAAACAACACTACTAGGTTCTCTCCTACGGCCTGTGGCCTACTGAACCACAGACTTTTGATCAGGTTTACTGGACCAGATCTGGATTCCCTTCTTTGGAACAGGCATCAAATTCAAGCAGAAAGTGAACTGCCCCCCATAGCATTCACATTGATATTACACCTTTGGGCAGTAGTGTTAGACTTGATGAGGGTCTAACTTCTCTTAAAGCAATGATGCATTCTGATCTCGTTGATCCCCAACCAGGGCAGCAAGTAGCTTTGCTCCTCTTAAGTCTAAAGAGAACACTCTAGAAACCTTGGCTTTATGTAATCATTCCAGACGAAGGTGACTTTATGATTAGTAAATTTAAGATAGAGACCAGATGTGGTCAGATACACCTCCTCTCTATTGTCTGGCTTGCCTGAGGTCCCCACAGCTAGCCTCTGTGGGCAGCTAAGTATTCTGCTTCAAAACTCCGTGGTCAAGGTCCAGTTTGAAGATTATCTTCTCTAGGAAGTCTTATCTACCCAGGATCCTGCTCCTCTCTCCTTACAACACCTAGTACATACATCTGTATTTCATTAACCTCACAATTATGATGTATATATTTTAACTGCTGTTTGTATGTTCACTGTGCTGGGAACACACACAAAATAATACCCTTATGTTAAGAACTACCATTTCATTTTCAGAAACTAAATTTAAGGTCCCAGGCACTAGGGAAGCTGGGCACTTCCCTGTAGCCGAATAGCTTCTGTTGTAAATAGTTGTCCGAGTCTGGACGAGTTGGAAGGAGACAGT